>SEMN01000144.1:600000-905000 GCA_005408345.1 Macquaria australasica | reverse complement strand
AGGACAGATGGCATTATTGGACAGGTATGTAAGCAGCAGGTTGAAGAAGAGAGAGGAAAGAGGGGAGGAAATTGGGCAACTTGGTTCCTTCATTTGCCATTGGCTATAGATCAGTCATTCTGAATATAGTGATGTGCTGACCTCTATCACCTTTGGATGGGCGGGCATCATGGGACACATGTTAAATGGCCACTAGGAGAATATTTTAAATTAATAATCCACTTGAGTTGCTATAGGTAGTTCACTCACAAATTCCTCTTTAAACACGACGGGACAAACAGAATATATGGTAACACTTTATTTTATAGGTCTGTGTTATTTCCAAATCATTTCCTAGGATAATTTCTAAGAACTGTCTAATTTGGTACTAATTATAGGGAAAATAGTGATGGAGACAAATATTAAATTTTTACATGTTCAGCTGACCGGCTTTGCTCTGACCAAAAAATTATGTTGGTTACACAAGCAATTAATTGGAATTAAGTAATAGAAAGTGTACCAATTGAACACTGTTTCTCTTTTCCATATAATAAGCACATCTGGCTTACATACAGTTTTTTTTCTGTTGATCAACAGGCACTCCATGCTAAATACTGTAAACAAATAAACTAAACTAAGAGGAAAAAGAGAAAGATAGAGAGAGTCAAAATAGGTCAGGTGTGTGTGTGTGTGTGTGTGTGTGTGTGTTGTGTTCATATCTACATGATGATAACCGCAATAACAAAATAGAGTGGACTGACAATTCAACCAGCAGAGTTTCATGCTGATCCAAGCCAGAGAAGTGCTCTAACTGTGAGTCGTGTAACATTGTCTATGGGAAAAATTAAGACTTTTACTTCCTTTACTTCCTTTACAACTTGTTGTTGTGTTTTTTGAAATGTCATTTTCTGAAATATTGTTGTGTTTTCTCATTTGTTGATTTTTTTGTTTTTGTTTCTGTGTTTTCTAAAATGTTGTGTTTTCTGTGATGTTGTTGTGTTTTGTGAAATGTCGTTGTGTTTTCTATTTTTTTATTGTGTAATGTTGTTGTGTTTCACACCTCAGGGACACTGTATAGGATGATGGTGAGGTTGAGGAAGATCAGTGGAATCAACCAACATACATGACTTTCCCACTCTGCGGCACGAGCATTACATTACCTGTCGGCCACCTTTCTGCTCTTGTGAGGACATTGTATTGACTCAACCTCATCCCAACCTTGACTTGAAGTACCATATGCCCAACCCCAACCGTTCACCTAACTTTAACCTGAGCCTAATTCTAATCTTAACACTGAAACCAAGTCTTAACATAAGTGGTTAACCTTGTGAGGACCAGACATTGAAGTGAGGTCCCACAATGTCATTAATACAAGTACACACACACACACACACACACACACACACACACACACACACACACACAATGTGAAAGCTAAGAGAGAGAGGACTCAATATTCTGGACACCATCATTGAGTCTGGATGGTAATTAGTAGTTATCCTATGCTGCCCTCTACTGGTCTAAGCATGTCAACACAGGATTAATTCCCTGTAAACAGACTTTGGGAATATGTCAAAATATTCCAGCTTTAGCAAACCTGGTGCTAGACTGAAGTCTGGAAAAGTTCCATCATGAAAGACGATCCCATCTAAACTGAGAGACTTATATGTTCCCAGAGCCATGTCAACACACACAGGGAACCAAACAGACATGAGGCACAGCTGTTATAGTATTTATGGCCTGTCAGACTGAATCAGAAAGACCTTACTCAAGCAGGAAACTATCTATACAACAAACTTGACAAAGCTGCTGAGGCCAGTGTCCTTACTGGAACTGTTTTTATCGGCAGAATGGTGAATTAGGCAAAGTGCGCAGAGCCTAAGTGCAGCAGGTCAAATGTGAAAGGAATGAGTGCTGACTATGGAGCACTTATAAGGACTTAACCAGCTGATGTGCAGCAACAGCCTGTGAGAGATATTTCAAACCTGCGGGAGAGAACATCAAACACCTCCATTCATATAATGCTATGATCTGTCATTCTTTCTTGCAGGGGAAATGCACAGTAAATCTACACTCACTGAAATCTGCAGACTGTAACTCACTTCCTTACAACAGCTCAAACGCAGTGTCAAAAGCAACTTCTGTTGATCATTCATTCTCGTTATTTCATGAGCCTGGGCCTGCAGGCGCCATGTGGCTTTCCAGAAATGTTAGTTTGTCCTTTTTCTTCTTCTAGAGTTTGCTTGCATGGTGTAATGAAAAGGATTTCTGTTGATACAGAGTCCGCACCTAGGTCATATATCATGCTTCGTGTGTCTCCTGGCACCGTGGTGGTGAATTTAGAGACTGCCTATGAAGGTCAAAGGTGAGGGGGCCAGGCAAGCACCATGCATCAGCATACTTGCACTTCCCCTCATAATGTGGCAAAGCATTTGCTAAAGCTATCAGGCAATAAATTACAGCTTATTAGACTATGAAATCTTAGGTAACTTTAAAGGAAAGCAATCATCTCTCTTTATCTATGCCAGAAATTGTGCCCGTCATGGCTCACACTCTATCTAATGGCTTCATTAAGCGCATGCATAGCACATAACAAGTAAGCCAGCTCAGTATGAACGAAAGGACCTCTGCATTCCCCTTGAACTAGCCTGAGCCTGCAAGTCTGACAGTTAAGCATATCAGTTTGCAACTGTGAGGGATAATCATCTCACTAAATTTAGACTATTGATCAGGTGTGGATATGTGCAGGAAATGTGGCCAGCTGTACAGCATGTTTCCTGTGCATCATTCATTTTTTCCCCAGGAAAGACTTTAACAAATCAAGATACACATGTTTTGATTGTTACAAATGAAGTGGGATTTTTGTTGCCTTATATACTAATTGATGGAATTTCAAGCCTTTAGGCATTGTAGCCCCCACACTGACATGTGCGCACGCGTGTGTGTGTGTGAGAGAGAGAGAGAGAGAGAGAGAGGGAGGAAGATAGTCAGTTCTAAAACTTGAATGCTGTCAGTTACTTCAAAGACACTTTCAAATGAAATACTCTACAGACTTAGTGATAATCAACTGGCTAATTAAACAGGTCGACATGGAAACCAGTTGTTACAGTAAAGAAAAAACAATACTGTGGCCAGTGTGAAACAGAGAGAGTGGAGAACATAAGTCCATTAACGTATAAAAAAAATTAAACGTTCCCCAAATTTACAGGGGAATAATAAAGACATGCCACTTTTTTTCTTTCTTCATGTTACAGCAAAGAAATTTCCATCTTCCTTTATGAGTATTTTCCACTTTCTTTAAGTGTTGTCAGATACTAATTGTTTCATTTAATTTACTGGGTATCACTACTTTTTTATGTTTTTTATTGTATTAGAGCTGCAATGATTAATCGATTAGTTGATTGAAAAAATATTTATCAGTAATTATTTTGAGTTATTTTTCAAGCAAAAAGCCAAATATTTGATGGTTCCAGCTTACCATGTATATAAATTTGCTGCTTTTGTTGGTCCAACATTACAGTAAACTGAATATCTTTGGGTCGTCGATTGTTGTTTGGACCAAACAAGAGAATTGGAGATGTCACCTTGTGCTCCAGGATACTGTGATTAGCATTTTTCACTGCTTTCTGACATTTTGTAAACCAAACGATTAATCAATGAATCAAGAAAATCGTTAGTTGCAGCCCTACATTGTGATTTACTTTATGTTTATGTCTATGTGTATGCTTTGGCAGCACGCTTTTTGATCAATTTGCCATGCCGATAGAGCTTCACAGAGAGAAAAAGAAACAGGGAGAGTCTGTAGGATTTTGAGGTTTCATGGACGTGTGTGCACAGGTGGGTGTGTCTGTCCTGTGAATCCACGCCTGCCTACAGAGATGGAGAATGTTGATGTTGACTGTCACACTCTCACATGTCCCTGACATTTTTACACCAGCACCAGAGGACAGGACGTCTTTCTTTCCAACCACATTCAGATCACACATTTGCGCCACAACTGCTTGCACTTTATGCTTGTTGAAACTTCACTGCAATAATTTCTGTTATGCTGCCCTTACTAGACAAAATACTTTAGGCTGACACATTCCAAGACGTTATTACGCAATGCTGTGTGTATTTTAGAAGACAGCAATTTGAAGTAATTATCTTCTCCACAGATCATAGTCTATTTCTAAAGCTCAGACATTCCTCAGCTGAGAGTGATGTGGCAGATGAAAAAAAAATCTCCATGGAAGTCAAGGGTCGGCTACATTCCTGCTACAAAATTTAGTCTCCTTCACACACTCACACACAAATTTTTATCTCATTTTGTTCTGATATGAACAAGTCTCACACAAACAACTATTTCTTTTCCCTGCATGCATACATACATACACACACACACATACTTTATGCAAGCCTGCACACACACACACACAAGATAAGATCAGCTACCCCCAAATGTGCGGTGTTCTGTTTGGGTGTGAGGGCAGCAGAAGACAGGTGGAGCTGTCAGAACAGCTCCAAGGAGACATGTATATATTTGAGCCAAGAATGAAGATCAATCGCTTACACACACACATTTGTCAAATTATTAATTGAAATAAACGTATTTTTTTGTGCTGCATCAACGCATATTTATAGCACCAAAAACTCACACAATAATCAGCTGACCATACGCATACACTAGATGGGAGCAATAAAAGATGTATTTCTCGCTCCCCACAGAGACAGTACTGCATAATTTTAAATGGAAGCAGATACAGTAGCAGTAGATGGTTACAGGCTCCTTTCTTACCTGTGCTCCACATTGATTGCACCTCTGGTCCTCCTGCTGCTCTTACAGCGTTAGTCCAATCTCCAACCCTACACAGGCACACTGAGAAATAACTCTGTTATTTCCTCTGTGAAATCCTTCCCAGCATGAAACTGCTCAGGGCTCTTCAGGTGGAAGAAGAATTACCTGAAAGATCCTCAACTGTTGTCATTAATTTGAAAAAATTCCAAGAGTTGCGTATGCAAACAACATAGCCTTACGCCCACGATGGCAATGTAAAGGACATGTGGAAATAGAGACCACAAACACATTGCCTCTATCACCTCCCCTCCACCCCTCTACATCCTATCTCCTCCCTCCCTCTCTCTCTCACTCTCAGCCCTGTGTGAAAACAAAACTAGAGCAGGAGATTCCAGCAGCTAATTGTGGCAGACCTTAACAAGTGAGGGCAATTCTCTCAGAAGAAGGAGAGAGCAGGGAGTTGAAGGCAGTAGCAGGGGAGGCAATGAGGGGAGAAAGAATCAAATGTCAATGAAGGTGTGAGGAGTAAAAGTGAAAAGCAGAGAGGGAAGAGAAATATTAACCTGTGAAAAGATGATTTGTGGTACAACACATGTCACGAATTCTCTAACAGTCAAAACAGTTGCAAAACTGTCTCTCATAAAGGACCACCCATTAGGAGAGGGAAGTAACAAAGAACATTTTAAACCTCTGTAAATAACTGTTATGGGCCTTTATTGCTGAAGCTCTCAACTACACACATTTTCACTGGTGTAACATACTAGACGACCACTTTCAGCACAAAACTTGTGAATGAAGGAGGGCAAACTGATAAACCTTACACCTTTGGTGTAGCAATGTTGAGAGAAACAGCGAAAGATTTGGACGTATGGAAAAATGAGTGACAACAGTAACACACACGTGCATAAATTCAGAGGTAGATGTTACTCTGCGCTGCCTGCAGTGAGCAGCCACCCACCACACAGGCCACTTGGAGCTACAGTAACATGACATCGAATGTACAGTAGATGTCCAATTCACCCCAGGCCTCCTGCTCAATAAGCCCTTACACAGCATCACCTCTCAAAGAGCAGCAAACTATTGCATTGAGTGCGATACACATATAAAAATCACACACTCTCAGCCTTATAAACAGGCACACTGCGTCTCAGCGCTCCCACAGACACTCTGCTGGAAGATAAGGTTAGGAGGGGAAAAGGACAGCAGTTTACAGCTGTAAGCACATTTCAGCACCCAGGGGCCTGAGGGGTAGTGTTACAGGGGCACACTGGCACCAGGACTGTCCCTGCCTCTCTAAGTAATAAACAGTAAAGTTTACACCACAAACCATTAAATTGGACAGTTGACTTTATGGCTGTTATGTCTATGTTTACTTTTAAATTTCTCAGTACTCAGCTCTAGACTGTAATTCAAGACTGAAAAGTGTGTTTCAATAAGAATGCCTGATCATATTTGTGGCTTTGTGGTCATGTATTTATATACTTATACACATCTGTAAGTGAGTGGAAAACATGTGATGTGGCACAGCTTTTAATATAAGTTAAATACAGGCTATAACATATATAAATATACAATATAATTTAATATACAGATTTAAACTCAGCCTCTTCTGGATAGTTCATTGCATAACGAGACAGGAGGCGAGAAATAAGGTATTAATCACTACTACAAACAGCATCCTTAAATTTTTCTCAGTTGCCAACAGGGGGAGTCAAGTTCCTCCACTTTCCCAGGTGTTACACGAGGACTCCACATTACAGTTGATGTGACTGTACATTTTTTAAGTAGATTCAATTTAATCTTTTAAAAAAGCACAATATTTTTTTTTACAAGTTTGTGGAACTCCAACGCTTCAGGGGATCAAATAAATAAAATAAATTATTAAATTTCACGGCTATGGATTACAGTGACTTAAAGGATATGTTAATAGGTTAGGTTTTTGAAGTCTGTCTATCACAGACTGTAACTTTGGAATATACCCTCTTCATTCTTCTAACTCAGACTACTGAAGCTCTGGAAAAAGCTAATAAGACTGAAATGAGCCGAGATCCAAGTAGAATTGTTATTTATATATGAGGGCCTTTAGACAGGAAAGCTGGTAGAATCAGCAGATCCGTTTGTACTGAATATAGAGTACACGTTGTTGCATCACATGAATAAAATCATAATGTCTGTGGTGCATATTTTCAACTCATCAGATGTACATACATCCTGGTCAAATTAGCGTAGCGCAGCACTGAGACAGACTGACTTGTAGCTGTCACACATGTCTATAGCAAACAAACACATTTTAAGTGTAAAGTAGAATATTTTAAAAAGTGTTTAATAGTGAAAGTATGGCTGCAATCGGAGCTCGGTCCTGCTGCACTTGGCTTGATTAGACTCCTTGTAGATGGAGTCCGGTGACCTTACGTACCCATGTTAGCCCCGCCCACCTTGAACCTGAGCGGAGTTTAAAAACTGAAAACACCTGTGCAAGTGTGTAGTGGCCGTCAGCACATGCCCGCATCAACAAGCACACTGCGAATTAAAGTGGGTTGAGCCTGTTTGCTGTAGACATGGTCACAATAGATGTACTGACAACCAGGTTCTACTCATATGACAAAATGTACAGTCAGGATTTACGCGAACAAAGCTTTGCAGACTGGCCATTTAGGGAGGAATGCAACTGCACACCTGAAAAGGTAAGAAGGCCGCTGTGGTGCAGCGGAGAGCCTGTGAAGTCATCAGAACACTTTTTGAAGTATAAAATGCTTTCAGTAATATTTATGATCGATATTTCATTTTTAAAAGTGCAGTGGCACGATGTATTTAATCAAGAAGGGGATTTGCCTGCAACAAAGGTACTGACTACTTCAGACAGGGCCAGCAGGAGGTCAGACTGGGCACTCGCGTGGGATGTTTCATGTAATTTTTCTTAGGATGTGTTAGACAGCTCTTACGCTCTTTGAAATACAGCCAAATTTACATTAACCTACACAGTACATGGCTGTGGCTGAAAATAATTATTGGTATTCCCCAACCTTGTTTACACAGCAAATGTATACCACAGCCTTTTATCCAAGGCTGTGACAGCTTGTGATTTACAGTTAAGCAGGTGCCAGATTCAGTTTCATTGCATCAGGTGTCCAGTACGCAGACCCTTTGCCCAACCTAGTCTTGTCATGATGGATGGGCTTCTGACACTTCCCATGATGAGCAACACTATATGCCATGTTACCAGCTCTTAACCCCCCCAAGAGCCAAAAGGAGGTCATCCTCTGGTTTCATTCTCACTGACACTGATCCTCCTGCAGCTATGGTCTTTTGTTCCCGAATTGCACTCATCATCTTTGTCATTGAGTTATATGCTCATAAAATTCCTTAATTTAGTGCTTTGTTTTTATTTTACAGTGGTCTGTAAGACAAATGCTACAGACATTAAGGCATTTGTTTCTGTTTTGTTTATATTTGCAGATGGCCAAGGCTGGGTTTGTCCACTGCCCCAGTGAGAATGAGCCTGACGTTGCCGGCTGTTTCTTCTGTCTGATCGAGCTCGAGGGCTGGGAGCCAGATGACGATCCCTGGTAAGAAAATCACGTCAGGCCCTTAACTTTACCTAATATACCTTCATATAAGATTCGAGTCACTAAAGAATATTATGCCAGTAGTGTAAGGCGGTACAGTAGGTTCAGATTGGAAATTCTTTTCGTCTGTAGTACTCCAAACTGAGTGTTACCCATAGCCATTACATGACAACTTTTAACATACACCACCATAGATGATGAAAAGGAAAGATGGTTGCCACATAAAGTTGATCCTATTACCAAACCCTACTAGGATGCAAATAGTGCAGCTGTTTCTTAATCACAATCATCTTAATGCCAAATTAGAATTATTATTTTTTTGTTGTTGTATTGTGTGTTTGCTCTTACAGATTGAGCTGGATTTACTTAAAGATAACATAGCATTCCTCTGTATGCCAAATTCAGATATCGTGTCTTCGACTAATGTTTTCCGTAACTTTTTCTCTGCCCAGGTCTGAACACATAAAACGCTCCCCAAACTGTGGATTCTTAACCATGAAGAAAGACTTCACCGAGCTAACTGTGGTTGAATTCTATCATGTGGAGAAGGAGAGGCTAAAGGTCTACCTTGTAAGTGCCCCTACTATCTGTGTAGATTATGTGCATTTAAGTGAGGTGTGGCCTAAATACTTATGCAGGGGTTGTTCCACATTCTGCTTTTATTTTTCTAGAGAAAAGTTTGTCACAAGAAGATGGCATATTTGCGGGATGACATAGACCATACCCTTGAGAGCCTTAAATCTCAGTTGGACTCTATATGAGTGAAATCAAAATTCCTGTCTATATATTGTGATTTTATTTTCACACTTATTTTAAGGATGCAGCAAGAGCCTATAGTTTTGACTCAATAATTGGCTGTAATGGCAGTTTAAAATATCAATAAAGTTTTGAGGAATATTACACTTTGTTTGTAGTATTGTCTTTAACCACAAGATGGTGCTTTTGCACTAAAGCTGCAGCTTTCCCATGTCAAAGACACACTTTCTAGAGTTTCCAATCTTACACTCAAAACCTTCACAAAGGCAATCTGAAATGAAAGCGCACATTGAGTAGGATTACAATGTGGGCTATATTCCGTCTTTTCAACCAAATACTTACCATTTTCCTGAACGTGCCACCATCTCTACCACCCCTTTTCAAACCTTGACCCTGGACAGATGGCCTGAAGCCCCTCCCTTTCAATACCAACTGTTGCCCCAGTAACATCTGTTACATATAGGGGGACAGTGTGCACAGAGAGGGCTCACCAGGACACTTGCGTAACCCTGTGAGAAGGACTGAGATTTAGGAAACACTGAAGGATGCTGTATCTCACAATTGAAATTGTGGAAAAGGTGCTCATGCAATAAACACTCCAAGAAAGCTCTGTCACACTTTAATGCTTCACTGATCTTATTTAGCATTTCAAGAACAGAAGCTTAACACTAATATTATTTGTCAAAGTTGGTTTAAAGTCTTGAGATTTTTAATGTCTTTTATATAGCAGAAATAGAGGGCATTGGGCTCAGTTTGTGTGCTTCTTTCTCTCTGTGTCAGATGGGAGGGTTTGCTGGATGGAGTGCAGGATTAAAAGATGCTATCCCTTCTCCAACCTTCCACTGTTCTGGATTAATGTCTAATGTAACACTCTGGCCACTGAGCCCAGATCAGAGATGCTTAATTCTCCTTTATCCGCTCGCCACAGAGCAAATTGACGAGAGAATATTTTTAGCCAAAAAAGTAAAACACTTATAGGTGATGTAACATTTCCGTTACGCTTTAATTTTTTCAGGGCTTTTTTTAAATGATGCTCTTAAATTGATGCTGTTGGGAGATATTCCCTCAGTTGTTCATATTTTGCTGTCATGGCCAAAAGTATTAATTTTAGATGTATGTAGCTGTCTTGCATGGAGAGGAACATCTACTAAATGTACCAGATAAAGGTTCCCAACAGTTTACTGATGAGACGTTGGTTTTGACATCTAGTTAGGTAAGTGGTGTATTTGCATAAGTACACAGATTATAAAGAGCATGTTTACAGTAATTGCTAATGTAACTCTAATCAGGGCTAATACCCACATCCCATGTCAATCCACTTATTTATGTGTGCTCCAGAAAATGAACAAAGAGAATGGCATGGCGAGACTTCTGTCGCTGAGCGGCACAGATGTGATAGATGGGCTTATCTGTGGGAATGGTGCAAAACTGTTGATTTGATTGGATCATGACTGAGGTGGGGGCTTGGCTTCATATGTTTTCCCCCACCTCAGTTTTATAGCAGTTATAAGTAAAATCCTGTCCAAATGTATTTAAAATGAGTCATTAAGCTAATAGGAATCTGCATTGCACTACTGCACATAGATCTGGTTCTTTGCTGATCTAATTAATATACTGTGACAAAGGGTGCACCAATGGCCTCTACTGCAGTTTTCTAATTAATGAGTTTCTCCTAAACAAACTGTAAACAGTGAGTGTAGCAGATGGACAAACGGACAGATGTTACTAACAGAAAGTTTACAACCTGAGCTTTCCATCAGGCCCCATCTGTTGCTCCAGCGTCCGGTACCTCCCTCTACCCTCCTCCAATGCTTCTCCTCTCTCCTCATCAGCATCTATCACCGAACCCTCTCCCCTGATGTGCCATGCACTGCCTTAAATGAATGACATCAGCATTTACCCTCTCGTCTGACCTGGTTTAACCCTTTATAAACAAAGGCTTAATGAACGACATATCACATCTGAAGTAAGGATTGAAACATCTTTCTCATCTTACATCCTTCTCACTGTAATTCTGTTTTAGCTTTGCTGGCTTGTTCCACTCTGAGAAGTACTTATGAACATATACAAGGCAGGATAAATGGTTATAAAGGCTGGCATGTACACAGGCCAGCTGACAGAGAGGCCTACGCTGCACAGTGATCCTGAACCAACGCCATGTGAATGTGTCTACATCACGCTGAATTTACAGACAGATTACCAGAGCAAAGGGACACTCCGGAGTTACACTCTTCCTTGCATTATAATTAGGAAGAATCTAAAATCCCTTTTCAGCTTCTCCTCTCCCTCCTCCACCTCTAATGTTCTCCCACGTTTCTGGCAGTATGGCATGCTGCCTGCTCACTCTCAGACTCCACAGCCCTCCTACCTTGGCTGTTTTTTGTGCCCTCTCCGAAAGGGACCTCCATCTGTCCCTACACTCAGCCTATTGTGGTGTCCCAAAGCCCAGCAACTTCCACAATGCAATGGGCGTGCAAAGAGGGGGGGGCAGGGTAAACACGACAGCATCCAGATCCCATTAGAAGCTCTTTAACTTCTACACACTAATACTCTCACAGAACTCTGGGAGGAGAAGGCCCACCCCTTATCCGCATGCACACAATGTCACCTTCTACACCCACTACCGTAGGTAATGAGTCCGCGAGCTGCCCTCTTTCCTCCCCTCCCATGTATATCTCTTTTTTTCTTTTTCTTTTGCATCGGTAGAGCGGGCTGTTGCGTTAAATCATTTTCTTTAGCATTATTTCTCTGGCCATATTAACATAGTTATTTGAAGTTTTCTTATTTTTTTACAAGGGGAACAGTGGTGTTCTTATTAAGAGAACCATCCTTGGATATTTATTACTTAAAGCTGGAATCAGTTCAGTTTTATTCATGTCTCACTAGAATTCAGTTTATAAACAAAAGTTTAGTGTGATGTGGTAATAGATAAAACCAAGGTCAGGAAAAGTTAAACTTTTATTCATTTATATTTAATTGCTTCCACCATGTTGACCATGACCAACCCAATCGTCATCGTTTTAATTCCCCCTTCCTCCAACCCCTGCATCTTCTCATAACGCCAGCCTTGCCATCTTTCATTGTTTTCCTCTTGTCTTTTCCCACATCTTTTTCTCCATCTATCTCCTCGCTCTTTCTTCTACCAGCTGCTCCTCTAAGTCTAGGGCGTCTCTGTTTCGGGGTGCTCCACCTCTCAACCTGGGCACTCCTATCCCTAACGCTCCCCACAGAGACGTGTGTGTGTGCATGCGCACTGTGGCCCAAGAGGAGGGGGGGATCACTGCGTTCGCCCCAGCTTAAAGGCAGAGGGATTACCGGCACACAGACACTGATTAAAGCCTTCCAGCCTCCTATGGCCCCATTAATACAATCTTAATCACAATGCTTTATCCCTCTATCTAGCTCCTATGGATCAGGACCTTTTCATTTTAGTGGGAGCCACTCTTGTTTGGGCAGTGGATTAAGTGTGCTGCACACAGAAACTAGAACATATGCACACGAGAGGGAGAGGGAAAGAGATCGAGCGAGCTAACTCTTTTTGATTCAGATTTAGTTTTTTTCTTTTTTTGTCAGTGATGCCAGCTATCTCCTGACAAAATTAATTACCGGTAACTTCAAGGTTATCATTTTACGTTGCTGTAAAATGATAAGATGTCAAGATGCTGTCATGTTGTTGACATCTACTGCATTATGGCATTATTTAAAAAAAATAAAAAGCACAAAGACCACAAAAGTTTAGCAAATCAAGAGTTGGAGTGCAGCACCATTAATTCTCTGTTGGCTGATATCTGACAATGACCTCACTCTCCCGGGGGATTGAGCTACAGGTCGCACTCTGCTGCCTGCTGTCTTGGCCAAGATGGCATTACAGAGCATGTGCTCCCTTCCCATTAAGAGACCCCCATGCCCTTATCATAGATGAGAGCCACTTGATACACTCAATCTGTGTTTGCTGCCTGTACTGTAAAGTACTGTGAAGTCAGGAGTTTTTGTTGATTTTTTTTCATCATTTTAACAAGATAAATGTTCTTCTTTGCACCAGTGAACATCAAGTTGAATACTAAATGTAAAAAGTATTTTAAGCTAATAACATGCATATCTTTTCTATATCTTCCTAAATTGTTCTATGTAACTATCAAACTACCTCTCCACCACCATGCCCCAATCTCCCGAGACTGTCCTGCATCTCTGTGTTTTGTAATCTTTTATCCAAAGTTAATTTACGTGGATTATTTCCATATCCACCCACTCATGTATTTGGACTCAGGAGGATAATCCACATACCCTGCCCCCCACCGTTTTTGCCGTAACAAAACGGCAAAGACACAAAGAGTGTGTGCGCCAGCTAACTCTGCCAGTACTTTTTCTCACAGGCCAAATGTCTGTCTGTGTGTAAAGCTATGTGTCATTCCTATGCCAAGGTTGACACACAGGAGCAGAGAGGACAAACTTGTGAATGAGGAGCAAGGACCTCAGTCACCTCTTCTGCCCTCTCCTTTTCTTTCCTCTTCTCCCTTTCCCCCAACACACTAATTCCCCTTTCCCTTTCCCCTCCCTCATCCCTCTCTCTCATGCTCTCACTCTCCTCTCTCTCTCTCCCCAAAATTGGCCCAGCTGTCCATCAGCCCCCCCGCAGTTCCCCCAGCTGTCTGCCCTCCCCAAACGAGAAGCCCCACAACAATACAGGTCACAGGTCAAGAGAAAGAACAGGCTGCGTTCACAATGGACCAGTGGCGCCCAGTAAAACAATCGTTCCCTTTTTCTTCTAGACCCTTTCTCCACTGTTGCCAGGACTGGAAAAGACAAACCTTTTGGAGAGGTAGCTGAAGAGGGGGGAGGTCCTCTTGTCCAACAGCCTCCGAGGCACCTTCCCCTCCTTACAATTGCCTAAAGGACCACAATGATAAACACAACAGCTCTTGCTCTCACCTCTCCATCTTTACACTCTGCCACCCCATTCTTTGTTTATTTCAAGAGCCATCATGCCCTTCAACACAATCATTAAAGTCAAAACTGAGACTTTTGTCATTAGTTAATTGATATAAATGTGTGCCAGTTTGAGCAAATCTGTGAATGGAGATCAGAATTCTGTATATTTTAAGATAAGATAAGATAAGATAAGCCTTTATTGTCCCACAGCGGGGCTTTTCTATGCTGAAATTTCACCTTAAAGTTTTATGATATGTACTGTGTTGAGGTTACATTATTTTTGAAATAATATTGAAAAAAAGTATCACATCAATTAATTTATAACATCCGTATTCATATTCTGACTCTCTAAAGAGAAATATGGTGCTTTTCTCTCTCTGAGTTAATGTGGATGAATTCTTTGAAAATGAGCTCTTGCCCCACAGTGTTTTGGCATGAGCTAGATGGGAAAGTGGGACATGTGGGAGAGAGACGGCGAACAGCAGAGAGTCAGAAAAGCCTCTGACACATTCACCTGTTCCCCAGAGCTGTTTTCCCATGGCCCACAACAGCCTCCTGCCTGACCTGATAGACACCCCGGAGCAAGTCTCTGAATGACATCACACACACATACACAAACGCACACACACTTACTCACACATCCTGCAACAGATCTCTATTGCCCGGCCACAAAATACTCCTTTATTCCAGCAATCTTGTGCATTTTCATTAGTTTTGATATCAGTGTGCCAATGTTAGTTATTGTAAAATGAAACTGAGCCACTTAACATTAATTTTCTTTAGTCTGAGATTCTTATTGTTGTGTTTGTGTAATGGAGGTTTTTTTTAATATAACAATATGCCTTCATATCAAAGTACTGAGAGATGTTCTTACACTTCTTGTGAGAAACCTGCACGCGCTGCCATATTATATGAATTCAGTAAAACACCTGAAACTGAATGTGTGCAAAGGGAACTTTCATAGGGTGAGTGTGATATGTGAGCTGCTTTTGATTCCCCTGTTAAAATGATTACAATAATTGTTTGTAGTTAAATTGCAGAAAATAATGAAAATTACTCTTCTGACTTGGGGTGCCTTAAGTAGTGTTTGGGGACTGCCAAAGGAGGAATACTTAGATTATCCCACTTGTCAAGTGCAATGTGAAAATGCAAAAAGAAGTTTATTTTAGTAGAAACCTCACTACATTATTCATATTAAGCTGTCATCCACATGAATTGATGTATTGGAGCTGCATATAGGTACCCTCAGTTGTACATGGAGACAAGAACTTTGTTGAACTGAAATTTAAGTTCAGGATGGGAGCATAACAGAAGACAACACATGGCAAATATTGTTACTATGGAAATAGCATATAATATAAGAATATTTATTCAATTAAGTGCGAAACAGCCAAATATTTACAACAGTACAGTATGACAAATTGTGACACCAAATGAACAAGTACCTGAAAGACCTCAAATAAATAATTTAAATACAGTACAGCTGCCAGTGACTGACAACAAACCAAGAAGACATGCAGTGAAACAAAAACTGTGCTGAGAAAAAATATAAAAAGGACAAGACGTTATCAAAATAAATATTAAATACAGTTATAAATAAATGCATTGCTTTTCCTTATGGCGAGGGGGGGCATTGGTTGTAGGCCTCAGTGTACAGTTTAGGTTGGATGACGTTTTGATCAATTTCTTTTCATATGCAGACATGCAGATTTTTTGACAAAGTTCTCATGTTTTTGTTCAATGCTTACACTTCCACCGAAACATCTGTGTAATGCTTTAGCTTGGATATCTGATTTGGTAAAATAATCTTTAGTCACTCTAACAACTGAGGGGGCAACTTCTTCAGAAATAATAACAATCCAAATACCAACAAATCATAACAAAAAAAGAATAAATACAATATTAAAAGTTATGGATGCATGTTTGTATCAGGTAGATTGAGTTGAAGTGGTGAGTCTCTCTCTGAGCATTCAGTGCTCTCCCAGAGTACTAGACAACATAAATGCAAACCATTTTCTCTATACAGTCAGTACCACGGCCATCGTTTTTACAGAAGTTTATTCAAAAGCAGTGTTTTCCCCTGGACAGTTTCATAGCAGAGTCAATCACTAGTCCTCTCAACTGTTCACCTGATCACCTCTCAGATGGTGCCCATCTGAGAGGTGATCAGGTGAGAGGGAGTGAAGGACTCAAAGGCCACATCCAGGGGCAGTTCATAGCGTGAAGCTTGGAAAAGTGGGTGGCTCTGAGGCCCCCCTGGTAGGCCACCAGTCGTGGAAGTGGGGTAATGGTGGGACGAGAGGTAATGGGCATGGTGGCCAGGGTGAGGTGTGTAGTTCCTCTCTGACTCCCGGGGAGAAGGCTCTTGCTTCAGGGCAAAGTTGCCACTGATGCTCAGGGGGGGAGTGAGGGGCCCATCGTATGGTGGTGTGCCACTGCTGCACTCATTAGGGGAGGGGTTGTCATATACAGGCCCCTTGAATCCCTTCATATGGAGGATGTGGGAAGCCTCCAGGGAGCCATAGGGGGGGCTGGGAAGGCCTGGAGACGGGTAGCTGAGGGGATGGCCAGCCTGAGCCCCCACACCACCCATCCCCGGGCCTCCACACTTGTCCTCCAGCTTGTTGAGCATCATCGGATTGGGTCCCAGCTGCAAGCAGCCGGCCACGAGGTTACTGGTGGGCTGAGACAGACCTTTACACAGCATCTCCATGAAGCCATGGCTCTCTGTGGACTGACCATTCTCAAGCACCTCTGACAGAGCCCAGATGTAGTTGTGGGCCAGCCGTAGAGTCTCAATCTTTGACAGCTTCTGTGTCTTGGAGTAGCAGGGCATCACTCTGCGCAGATTATCCAGGGCATCGTTCAGCCCGTGCATACGTGAACGTTCTCTGGCGTTGGCCTTGACTCGGCGGACACGAAACCTCTCCTGTCTAGCTTTGGTCATCTTCTTCTTTTTAGGGCCTCTCCTTTTGGGAGTGTTTTCTCCATTTGGTCCAGTCTCCTCCCCATCATCCTCCTCCTCTTCTTCCTCCATGTCCTCACTGCCCAGTTCTGTGCAGGAGTGGATTCGGCTCCCTACAGTCAGGCCATGGCGCCCCCTCATCTCTGGGCTTTCCTCTCCATCCTGTGAGCTGCCGTCCTCCTCCAGCCAACCAAGGGAGCTCACCAGCTCACTCACATCCCCACTCTTTCCAAATGGTTTGGCCATCATTTTGATCTGAAGAAACACAGCACACACAAAAAATCGGTCAATCAACAGATACAATCTCAAACTTTTAATATCTGTAAATGTAAATGCATGATGCTACTCCCTAAAGTGTATATGTAATGATAACATTTTGTATTTTGATTGATTAGGGACAGGAACTAGAAGCAATGCCTGATGGTGACTGGCAGCTCATGTCCCATGAAATACAGAATGAGTGCTCTCATTTCAGCACTGCATTGTGGACAGCTCACTTGTCTTACTCAAGAGCTCGGATCTCTAAAAACATACCAAAGCTATTTAGAAGAAACTCTGTAAGTATTTAAAATGTATAACATTGTGATATTCTAATACTGAGGAATAGATAGCTGTTTTTAGAATTAGGTGTCTGAATGGTCCCCTGCTGTTATGCTGTAGTCGCTACAGAGACGCTGTCAATCTGGGACACGACGGGATTTAATCAGCATATAAAGCTCAGAGATTAAATAGGCAACATGCAACTCAACACACATGTGGACAAGCCGCCCACATACTGTTTATAACGTCACAGAGGACGGGATTTCTCGTGTTTTTAAAATTAAATGTTTACATCTTGGAGAATAAATACACCTAGTCCAAATGTTATTAAGGAATTAAAGAAATATATTATTTTTTTGAAACGCAATCTGCTATTGTTTTGATAAAGTGCCCAGTTAATTATTGTGCACTAACGCGTAAAAGTGGGACAGATTAGTGTAATTTATGAATTCAGAACTTTAGACACGCAATTGAGTCTGGACTATTATGCTGCCCAACATATTTACAAGAGCACTGCAAATATAAGCCTTTTATTTCTATTTATTGAAATCCACTATTTATTTTTTTTAATGAGCTTTAGTGGATTTTTTCTGTCCCTTGGAAGGCAACACAAGGGCGCCTACAAGTGCATGTGCTGGATTTAGTAGCCCAAATTTGGTTCACTAACAAGATCTATTTTGGATCTTTCTTTTTTTTATTTAATACTGGACTAATAATGAACATATTTGTAAACTCACCTGTTAGAATTCACCGCTCGCTTTGCGCAAAATACCAGAAAGACCTTGGCTAATTTTTTTTAAAAGTTCAGCAACTGAGTGTTTAATCCAGAGTCGCTGCGTTTCTCTCTTCGCACATCCACTTATCTCCCAAACTCTTCTGCTCTGTCAGATAGCCATGAGAGCGCGTGGAACTTTCATCTCCAAATGGCACGACCGGGCTGATATTTTTGCCTTTAGCCGGGTAAGCCCCTCCCTCAGCCGCCCCACCCACCATCAATTCATCCAAACGCGCGTGGCGGGCTCGTGGCCAGAAGTTTCACCCTAGCAAATGAGTGAGGGACAGCCAGCGCGCGCCCGGGTGCGCGTGTAGACAATGCTTTATTTGGTAATAAGGAGGTCCTGAAACAGTGAGAGGGTGATAGTCTGATGGGTCAATGCAGAAAATGCGCACATTGGAAAACACGTAGATCCCAAATATGGCCATCATAAATGATGTTGAGGACACCTGGTATATAAGGAGCATAATCTGACGTTACATTGGAGTTTACAGTACAGACGCACATATCTACCCACAACCATGGGACCGCACAAACGCCAACTTGCTTAACTTCATCTCACACTAATAATCTGCCAAAATACTTAGACACCTGCATATTCTTCACCCTCTCCTCACCCTGCAGTGTTTTCCTATTCTTTACGCGTGTAACAGGATATTCTGTGACCTGGTTAGGACTTTTAACTGCGTCACTGCACAATTTTTGATCATATTTTTTAATAGTTAACAGCAGAAATGAGGGCCAGTATCCCTCCTCACATTACCTGTCATCATTTCGTAAACCCATCAATCTTTTTTTTTTTTTTTTGGACCCTCTACAGTAGGCTTAGGCTAAATGTCACAGAAAATGATGGGTCACGTATTTCGGTGCAACGCCTGTTTGGGAACATGTTGCGGCCAGATCCGGCAGAAATTAAGTCCCGCATAATAGCCTATATATTCCTCCTAAGCGACATTATACATCTCCACACTTGGAAATGTGTGACTAACCAAACAATTCCACTGTTCCGTTTTGATGCCATGTGTTAACTATTTTAATCGATTGTCTGTCTCTTCATTAGTCGGTTGGATTAGGAATTTTCCACTTAATTAAACACAGTGTAGGCCTGGTCTTCGCTGAGTAAAGAGACGCTCCTCCATGTGTGCGCATTTAAGTGATTTTGACAGCTTAGTGTACAGAGAGCAGGTGTGTGCGTTGTTCACCCAGTCATTCAATTGTTTTCTTCCATTTTTAGCGTCATATTCTGTCCCCAAGGGCTCTCCGATTATTGAATCGATTGGCGCGATGATGAACAGACAGGTACTAATATAGCCTAAGGCAAGGGACATTGTAAACGTAGCTACTATAATACCGTATTGCCTAACAATGATAGATTAATTGTCAAGACGGAGTTACAGGCGGATTTTCCTTTTTGTAGTTAATTTATTCGTTTTGTTTTTGTTTGTTTTTTGTATGATAAAAGTTCGTCACATTAGCAGTGACAATGACTATAAAACCTGACTTTTCAACGCAATCCGTGAAGGTCTTGGAACGACTATATGGCCTTTATTGTTTATGCAATAATCGTATCTCAATATTGAGCATTTTCCCCAGTTTTGACTACAAATGCCACGGCATAATAAACGCCCGCTAGTCCTCGTGCGTGGCGAGCCGCAGCGCAGTGGGGGTCTATTGTCGTCACTGGCCATTGACAGACTGGGTCTCGCGAGTCGCACGTGCCCCCGAATTGATCCCATTGTGCGCGCGATTGCGCACAGCTGTGCTCGAGACTGAACTTTGCCAACTGCAATGTGGGCTCTCCGTGTTTGTGAGTGTGCGATATATTTCCGTGACTTGGAAAGAAGATCTGGTCACGTGGCGTATCGGCAACATCGCGTAAAAACAGGCACTTGTCCAACGATTTATTGAACAGACCCTAACAGATGGCTGGGTATAGGAAGCGTTGGGGGGTGGGGGCATCTGTTGCTTGGATGCTCACGCGTCACCGCTTGCCCAAGAGGATGTCTCGTGCTGAAACAGCATTTATCCAGCTCGCTAACGGCCCTAATCACTCCTGGTCAGTGCACTGGCCATAAAGGTATGTGGACAGAGGGAAAGAGGAGCCATGCCCTTTGTGTGTGTGTGTGTGTGTGTTGAACCAGACATAGCATGTGTACAGCAACAACTCTAGACTAATGTGATGTGCCCAAAGCTCCCCAGGTACATGCACCCCTACCCCCCAAACACACATACACTACCCTTCTGTCCCTTGAGTGTGAGCATGGCCTCCACCACACCTGCAGCCTGCATGGGGAATTGGAGCCTGGCAGTCTCCCACAATCCCCATCGGTTTCCCAAATGACTGACTGACTGACTAACAGAGAGGGAACTGTGTCCTACTCCCATTTTAGCAGTAACATAGCCAGCCTTCTGGAAGAGGTCATGGTGGACACATCTGATGTGAAGCAACATTTGATGAGTTTGCATGATTTTAACCAGTGTACTAAGTGTACCAGTGTAAAATATTTATCCAACAGTTATGCAGTTCATTTCTGAAATTACAGGTTGCTAAGATATAGTGGTAGTATATAAAGATTCAGGAGAAAATGTTGTAGGTGTTTTGTTTTTAGTTTTTGCAACTGTGACTGGCTAAGATGCATGTTCACTTTAGGCAAGTTTTTGTTGAAAGATTTGACCAAAAGAGTACCAGTCTTACATTAGCTATTTAAGTGGTATTGTTGTTGTTATTAATGGGGGTAACCCCCTTCCTTACAAAAAACACTGCCACAAGTGAGTTGTCTCTCGCTCTTGTCCCCTGGGACTCAGAGTGGAATGGGAGGGATTCGTGCGCTGTGCTGACAGATGGGTCCTTGTTCCTGTCTTTTTCTTCATCTCTATCTCCCTCTCCCTCTTTCGCTAAAACACAGACACACTCACACACACCAAGACTGCACGAATACAATAGGAATTAAAGCTCTACACACATGCTCCCTGGACCGCTCCTGAAAGCTGAGCCCCTTGTAGTGATCATAAAAGATGGAAGGAGCGTGGATTTGTGAGAGGGGTTGGCGTGGTGAGGGGTGGATGTGATGTGGCACGGGATGGTGAGACTAGAGAGATGAAATTGTATTGTCAAACTAAAATTAAAAGTTTGATAATGTCAACTTGTTGTATTTAGATTAACATTTAATCTATAGCACTTTTGAGAGTTCAAAAAAGCTTGAGCAAGTCTATCCTGTGCATACGCACTATCTGACTGTTTTTAAGTTATTTCCATTTTATTGCTATACAGTGTGTGTGTGTGTGTGTGTGTGTGTGTGTGTGTGTGTGTGTGTGTTAAGAAGTCCCAGGACTCAGTTCTCTCCATTTGCTGCTCACTGAGGCTGAATATGGTTACATAGCAGACTTTCCTGAGGGAGAGACTGACAGGCCTACTGACTCTGCTGCACACAGGGGAACATCAGTGGTCTAACACACACAAACACACACACAGTTGTGAATCATGGACTTTTAACCTCAGTTAAATCTCTTGATGATAACTGAGTCTTCAACCATTGGTTCATTTTTCAGAGAATACATTTTAGATAAGACTAAATGTTGAATCATTTCAAAGTTGGACCTCATGCAAAAGTGATTTTCCTCATACTTTGGTGTTTTTCCCTATGCGTAAATCAAATAATATTAATCATGGAGATTACTATATAAATAGAAGTTTACAATTGCAAGTTTTCACTCTGGCACCTGCAGCCAATGCAAATATCTTTGCACATGAACACACAAGACACACGATAGCTGTAGACTCAAAAAAGGAGTGTGTAAATTGATGCCCCACAGACAAGTGGACAATAATTATCTTTATCTCCTTGTGTATAAGAATATAATCCCATGTTTGACTTCACAGCAGCATATACATTTTTGGCAAATGGTTTTCCATATCCATAAAACTATGATGTCAACAACTTAGAGTCTTCTGGTTCACAAAGGGAGTTTTGATAAGATCTAGCAGCATTTCATCCAAGCAATGTGAGCAGATTGTTTGAAGCTTATTCCTCTTCCTTAAGGCTAATGGATTTGGAAGACATTCCAGTCGGGCAGAAATGTAGCTACAGAATGGGAATCAGGCCTGAGGGCAATTCTCACTAAGTGGGGAGAGAGCCATTAAACAAAGGTGCCTGTGGTTTCATATTCAGGATACTTTACAACCTCCGTCCCAGGACATCAACAGTGTTTTTGGGTGTGCTGTTAGAGGGGGCAGAAGAGGGGGAGGAGGATCCATCTGCCATGCTGCCGGTCCTCGGGGAGACGGGCATATCCCAGGGGTGTTTTGGAGGGAGAGGGGCTGAAAGGATTACACCCAACCACTAATCAACGACGGTAATCTGTGGGCCCCCGTACAAAATCCCCTTCGATCCAAAACAACAATTTGGGACAGAAGATAAAACCTCAGTGTACGGGGACATCTAACTGATGTTGAACAACCTGACAAATCCAAGGACAAATACAGGTGATTTTTAATTGGGAGAATCAACTGTGGAGGTGTGATTGGCAAAGAGCCATGGTGTCTCTGTGATCAGGTGCAAGTGTCCCACAAGTGGCCTAGTCTGATTCCCAGTGTGACCATTATGCAAATACAGCAACTAGACAAGCCTGCAACATAAATGAGTCTAACGGATAAAAGCACTTCTCTAATCAAATCAGATTGCAAAAGGGTTTTCTCACATTTTGGTGTATATGACCCAAGATAACAAAATATTGGTCAATTTCTTTGGTCAAGTTTCACACAAGCTTTTTTAATTAGACATTTAATCTTTTTCATTTCTGTAGACAGGAATCAGAAATTGCTTTCATTTGTCTTTAGTCTTGAATATGAACTTCTAGCAGCTGATTCCATGCTGTCACAAGGTGAGCCCTGCAGAGCAGTTTTCCCCGAGCCTCCCAAAGACTTTGTCACAGCAGGAACCTACACAAGGTGCAGCTGCTGAGCTGTTGTCCCGGCAGGTCTCTCCATCCGGTGACAGAATAGCAGGGAATCAAGTTGCCACTAGTTTCATCCCTTGTCAGTATGGTTTTGATGTCTGGGGCCTGGGTGGGGTCTGAATCTGGTAGTGGTGGGTTTAAAGCTCCACAGGACTATAGAAGAAGCTGCCTAATGATGGTGCCAGTCCTCCAGGGCATAGGGAACTGGAGCATCCTGGCCTGCATCTCCTCTACCTCCTGCAGTATGCCCATTGGCTAGGCAGCCTCTAAGCTCCCTATCCCCATAGCCTCATTGTTTAGTGGGCCCAGCACTGTCAATATTAAGCCTGGCTAATGTGATCTAGAGGCAGCTGGAGCAGCCCCGATTATTACCATGACACAGCCGACTGAGGGGTGTAATATCATTAAAAATAAATCAGGTGGTTTGGAGATTTGCTGTAGCAGGGGGGACTTTGAATGACATTAGGTGGGAGATCTGCCATAATTTCATTAGTCAGTTGGATCTGTTGAAACATTTCCTTTAAGTTGGAGTAATTGAATTTGCTTTCACAACACTGCACGCCAAATGAAAGAAAGGGAAAATGATGATGGCAATTTTTCCAATTAAGTGTCTAATAATTTAGAAAATTAATTTCAGACATGTTAAGAACTATGCAGACACCTCGATATAATAATAGGATAATATTTCAATTTTCTAATTACGGCATATATTGTAGGTAATCAATTTGAAAGTAGACATGGAGGATATTCCTGTTGTTATTATTAGCCTCTTGTGGTGGATTATTGTTGCAAATGATGAGGAAAACGTGAGGCACTGCTAATCTTCTTAAACTGCTTGCCACTGAGCTGTCTGCTCGGCAGACTCATCAGCAATCAGCTGGCAAGTGAATAGGCTGCAGGCTGACAGAATCTATTAACAATTCAATAATAAAATAATAAAAAACTACTTTACTTTGATACTTGATTTTATTTCTTATTATTATATTAGTTATTTTGATAATGGCTTTAGTCCGCATGACTGTGTTGGGGGGTCTTTTTTTTTTTCCTCATTGTGCATGTTCGATCCGCTATTAAAGCGCCAGAAGTGCCGTTGGTCTCGCAGCAAGGATCTTATGTTGCTATTGTTTTGACGCTCGAGCCACATAAACGGTGATTTCAAGGCCCATTGAGCGCGCGATGGATTGTGCCCAAAATCCACTGAGGAGTGGAGAGCATTGATTATTGGTCGATCGGCTAGAGTCACTCCAGAAGTTGTAAATCTGTACTCCGATCTGCACAGTGACGTTAAATTCAATCATTTAACATCGATGTAGTATGCCATTTTTAAGTAATAGATAGATAGATAGATAGATAGATATCATCGTTATTGTTATTACTATCATTATTATTAATATTACAAATATCTGGGGGGTTTTAGTCACAGTCTCTGTGTATAGACCTGTTTTCAATCAACTGACAGATTGTTTTGAGTTAAAGCGAGTTGAAGCCAAAAGCTTTACAGGCTCGTGTCTTCCTGTTGTGTAATAGTGACATCTTGTGGCACTGTTTTGAACTACTGCCTCCCTTTGGTTGTTATGTGGCTTCACCACAAACTGTACATGATGTGTGTATAAACAGTGGTGGAAGAAAAACTACAGTACTAGAATTTAAAAATACTCGGTACAAGTAAAAAAAGAAAGAAAAAATACTTCCGAAAGTTTACTTAACTAAAAGAATGTAGGTATTATGAGCAAAATCTACTAAAAGCATCACATGTAAAAGTACTCTTTTGTCAGCAGAATATCCCCTCTCTGTGTTGTATTAGTATTATTACATTAATTAATGTTGTTGATGCATTACTGTGTAAACGCCATTGTAATGATATAGGAATGTTGTCTATACAATTGGACTTTAATCTATGATAATGGATCATATTTTGTAAGATGATCATAGCTTCTGTATATTAAATCTTAATCTGCAGAGTATTTTTACAAAATATCTATAGTTGACAAATAAATGTAGTGGAGTGAAAAGCATAATTTACCTCTGAAATGAAATGAAATAGAAGTATAAAATGGAAATACTTAGGTCCATCAAAATTGTACTTAATACAGTTGAGTAAATGTACTTAATTACCTACCATTTGCATATATAAACCACATATATGTAAAAATAAATACATGTATTGTTGATTTTATTCTGTCCTAAACAACATGCAAATAACACACTTGTTCGAATGTTCACAAAACAAGGGGACAAAAGAAGAAGACAAAAATAAAAACGCAGATTCAATCCGACATGGACATCCGAAGACAAAAAATATAAAATGAAATTAAATAAAGCAAACTATATTGTTTGTATTTCCTCAGAAGCTTCGGATTGATGCATTTTGATCCATTCTTATGTGTCATTACAAGCCAAATGGCAAACATTACTTTTTTGGTTAAAACAAACAATGGTATTCAATGTAATGTGGAAAAAATGTGAAAAAAATATAAACATTGCTGCACACAATATCCATGTATGCACATTTAATATGACAGGCCACTTGTAGTTCCTTGTGCACTGTTCAGACAATATATTCGGTATGAATCACTGACATTCAATCTTCAACCTTCACAGAACAAAACATATTCTGGAGTCTGAATTTGGCTCTAATTGTGGTGAACCATTTCACACCTAGTGTCCTCTTCCTCTGTTTCTGAGCATGCAGCATCAGTGTCAGCAACTCTGCTGGAAACAGGAGGAAGAGAGCATCTGAGGGAGCAGAAAATATATTTATTTTAGAACAACCTATTATTAGCTGCATGACGGGTTATTAATAAGACACAGTATTTATGACACCCCTTATAACACCCCTTTGCAAACATACAAGTTTGATGTCAGTTAGGCGAAAATCTGTGCATTGAGCTTGACACAGAAACCCTTCACATTGCTGCTTCACTCCCACACACACACACAAACACACATCTCTGACCCAAATAAAAGCATGTGTTTAGAGTCATACAGCGGAGCCTGGTTCTTTCTATATCTATCCCCCTCTTTATTCTACACTCAAGCTTTCATTTCTCCACCTACGCTTTGCTTCACAAGTTCACTCACATGCTGCTCCATGCATCCACCTCTGCCTCATCCACCTGCCAGTCCCTGAGCATCATCAGCATCATCAACCTGCTTTCCTCCTCCCACCCCAACCCATCCACAGGATACGCATAACTGACACACTTTACTTCATAGCTTGATATCTCCTCTCTGCAGCCATAGCGGCAGCTGGTTCAGCAACCTGACACTACGTTTTGTCCAGGACATTAGGAATGGCTCCTAAAAGAGAACCCTCCATTAAAAAGTCTCCTTCACCGGTGGCCCAACCCAGACTGGGTCCTCCGTACCCCTGCATCCCTGCAGCTCCTGCGGCTCCAAAACTGGCTCCAGAGCAGAAACCTAGGATGCTGCGTCCCTCTGATTCACCATTTGACCCCAGTACTTTGGAGGTGAGTGGAGTAGCTATAGTATACTTTTTATGACAAAGCTAATGTGGGGCATTTATAAATTAGAACTATACATGTGCTATTGATCAATCTAATTTCATGTGTAATGTTTGGCAGTCTTGGCCAAGATAGTAATTCTCAGCTAGAGACACACAACAGTAATTTGTTGTCAGATGTCAGTTAGTTCTTTAAAAACAACTAGCTTTCCATGATTCTGACACTAAACTGTCAGCATCAATCTGGAATGAGACAGAATCTAAGCTGAGCAAAGAAATGGGGCACTGAAAGGGAGGCTGTCAGTCAGTGGCCTCCTTAGGGAGAAAAAGGCTGTTTCCTGCCACAGTGTGTGCTATTTATTTCATCAGCAAGGTCCAACAAATGAATAGCCTGCTCCTTGTGACCTACACACCTGTGATTATTAAAAGAAGCAAAATAACAAAACTAAAACTCTAATTCAAAACTGAAAGTGAGGAAATTGTTATTTTTCACAGGATTAAAAATTTAGAGGTTTCACTTGACCTATTTTTCAACTGGCTGCAAGGAGACTAGACACCCCCATACTTCTGTCCTGTGACTTAGACTGCAGCTTGTGAGTAACTGACAGAATGTGACCAACCTGAGGTTTTCGGTTTTTGGTTTATTCCTCATCACTGACATATCACAAATATAGTACAGTAGCCTATATCTTAGTAGTGGCAAATGTCGGCTGCTTACCTTAGAAGAAATACAACATGTAAGGCAATAAAGCATTGAGCACAGAGCATGAGGCTATTTAGAAATTGTGTCATTATTTCATAGTTTGTTCAGCAGCAAATTCTGTACTGCATTATTAACAATACTCTGCATCAACTATTTTTGGAGAGTAGCATATCACAGCTGAGTAGATAATGGTGCAGAGTCTGTTCAGAATTATGCTTTCATTTGTCAACTGTAAAATACCCTGCCTCCAATGCATTTGTCACAGTTTTTAGACAATAAATCATTTCTTCATATGTATATGTTAAAAAGAAGCAATAAAGCTATTGGTTTTTTGGTATAAATTATTATGGTCACCTAAATGTTGAGTCCCATTTCTTCAAACCTCTGAATGACTGGAAATATAAATGAGTTAATATGTTTAATGAATAAATATAAAATATCAGTAAATATAGGAATTTAGTAAACTAAGTGACCAACGTAAACATGTTAACATTACATAAGTCCAAACCATTACGGTGTTCTCAGGTCAATCAGACAAAACATTTTAATGTTAAGATGTGTCGAAGAACTCAAACTCAACATCTCAAACTATACTGATGCCCACATTAGACTTTGTACTAATGTGCTTTAGCTTTGTTGGTGCTTTAGCTTTGCTGCCATCCTCATGTGCTTTAAGTGTTACACTGCATGATTTTATGTAGCGAGACTGTCCCATTTAGCCTGTGAGGATATCTGGGCCATGTTAAGACACCCGCTTCTGCACACAGTGGGACCACAGACATGACAGGAGGCCAGAGCTCCTGCTGAGCAAAGACAGCGCTTTAGCCAGGCTGTTAAGAGATGGCATCAGTCCATGATCTCACAGGCCTAAAGTAATCCATCATTCCTGCACGGCCAGACACTCACATCCTTAATGCAAAGCCTAGCAAAGTCATTTGCTGCAATCATGCATTAATTTACCCAAATGGAGTCAATATCACCAAAGTCAAACACACACCACAAAGGGACAAACAACCTTTAAAACATCTTGAAAATCATGTCTTAATCAGAACACACTGCTTACTTTGTAAGGTTAAGGACAGGCTGCTTAAATGTAATTTATATTAAAGATCCCCAACATGAAATAATAATTTGTGTCTGATATGGTTTTTCAACAAAAAAGTTAAATTACCTCAATAATCTGCATTTTGTTGCCTTGTACCTGTGACATGTGCAATGACAATAAAGTTGAATCTAATCTAATCTAATCTAAAAGGTCTTAATCCAGAAGCAATAAATGTGCAAATATTGTAATTTCAAAAGTAAAACTATTTTACACAAGATGTCTCCTTCTTCAGTGAGTCTGTTCTTTAGTCCATTCTGTAGCCTATGTGCATTGGAGGCTTCATATTTCCCATTCACACTAGTTGTGATATCAAATAATCATGCTTGTAGGTACATGCCTTAAACTCATATTTAAGGTGAGCACAAGAAGCAAAGCAAGAGTCTCTTTTGAGTGGAGGGCAGACTGATCGGAACAAGTGACGTTTATGCCTTCTCACCTTTGGTCTGATAATTATTAAATTCAGCTTTTACCCCTAAAGTTACTTGCTCCGTGTACCTGTCACCTCAATCATAATAATGAAGAGTTTAAGGAGCTTTAGGGCATATAATTCGTGTGCTGTAAATCACAAACCATACCTAGGTCTACATTCCTATATATGGAGCGTGGCTGTTCGGCCTACCCTGCGTGCATACGTCATGACGCACTGCTGCTGGAGTTTTCTCACCCTGCGCTTCTCCGTCAGCCGTCGCACATTCTTCGGTTTGCCGACGCCGCGGACACACCTCAGCCGACACAGCTATGGTGGGTTTTTCTTTTTTTTTTTTGTTCCACTCGACGTAACAAGCGTTAATCATTGTTCTTGAGTAATCAACTAGCTTCTCGTTTCAAGGAAAGTGTTTAGATTTTGCAGAGATGTCAAGTTTGGTTCGAATATCCGAATTGTCTCGCTGGTCGCTAGCGGAAGTGCAACTTTAGAGACGCTAACGTTAGCTTGCGCGGTAGATAAAGTTAACAATGACACGACGAGGTAAGTCATGTCGCCACAGTACCCGCGAGTACACCAATCATTGCGGAATGTGCTATAGTTAGGCACTGTCTGGTTTGAGTGAATCTAACTAACTGAAAAATGTGTTCAAAAGCTTTTGAAGTTAACCCGAGCTAGCTTTGCGCTGCAGAAGGAGCCATTTTCATGTAGCCTAATTTGTCTTTGAACAGTCTGACTTCTCGGAAGATCAAATCCTTGGTGAGTTTTGACTTTATTTTGTGCCATTTTCCAGATCCCGCTTGTTTTGCATGCTTTCATTCTTGCTTGGTTCAGATGACACTTTGCCCTGTATCTCCTCTGTCACCCTGCTCTATGCCCGCCTGTCACAGTAGTCGTGGTTTTAAGACTAGGCTAGGTTTTTCCTTCTTTATTTCCGTACTGTTTCATCACTTTCCACTTGCAACTGCTTGTCCTTTCCAGATTGAATTTAACCTGGATCAAATTCATGGTAAGTCAGTGAAAGGAGACCGCCTTAGCTCAAACACTGATGGCTATCTCGGAGTGTTTAGGGTGTGATCTGCATGTTGGTTTTGGATAAACCAAATCTCTGTTTTAAATGTGAATGAGCGTCGCTTTGCACTGTTGTTTGGTACGTCAAAATCAGTCATAGTTTGCATTTAACGTTATAATACTGACCAGCTTTGACAGTGTGTTGCAGTGTTTTTGTACGTGGTCAATCATGCATTAGCAGTACTTACAAAGCCAAACATAGCCAAAGCTCGTATCCGTTCTCATAAGTCTTGCTCTGTCAGACTGTAGTCGTTCCTAGTCCTGTCAGTTTGCCATAAACTTTGCCTGTTATCTTCCAAGCGGCTCATCTCCATGCGTGTGCCCTTTTTTGGTGCTGTATACAGTGGTGGATGGTTTTTGTTCCAGGGCTGGTTTGTTTAATCACCGTTGACATAATAGGCTATAGCTACTCTCACTCTCCTCCTACTTTCCTCCACTCCTCTAATACCAAATATGGTGTTGGGAAAAGTGCTCACAAGGCCAGAAGGGAAGAGGCACATTCCTCAGAACAGGGAAAAACTCCACAACAGTGCCTGAGGGTTTTTTGGGGAATAGCTTGTCCCATAGCATTAGCAACAGACTGCTGTCCGGATATTGTGTAATCCCAACTCCTTGTCTCCCTGATTGCTAGATCTTAGCCAAGCTTTTTGATTGGCTAACTAGAATGCCTATTGTTAGATCAAAGCTACATTAATCAACCTTGCGATCAATGACAAGATTTCGTCATTGCTGACAGTTGATAACGCCTAGGTAAAACCACTTAAACAACAAAAATACTCAATACATGGTAACGTGAATTCTTTAGAAGGCTCAGGTAGCTCACAGCCCTATTGACTTTTCAACAGTACTGTAGGAGCCAAAATGTGTATTTGGCCTGTGTTTATTTGTTTAAGCTGCACACGTTCTTTTGGTTACTATCACTTCTGGTAATTGGCACATGGGTGTGGTTTCACGTTATTTACCTGTTCACTTGGATGGCGGGATTGAGACAAAAAACTGCACATTTCTGGTACAGTTATTCCCATACAACATTCCTTGTCTGTGCCTTTTTTTTATTCAATAAACATAATAAAACGCATCCGGACTTCAGTATGTTTTTGTATCAACGCATCACAGTGAACTGCCTTCTTAGCCTCTCAGCGGCAATTTTTTATTTTGATTGTAGATGCTACAAGTACTGTAAAATATTGATGTCAAAGTGGAGTTGGCAATCAATAGGGGTGACAGATGACGCTTTTTACAGTTTGTAAAAGAAAATGTTCCAAGCCATCTGCAAGACCATTCTGCCAGATAGACTCTTGCTTAAAAACTAACAAAAACAGTGCGAACTACTGACACATTAATATTTTGTTTGCTACCATAAAAGGAGTGAAGTTATTAGAGATGGCACTGGATTGACACATACCTTAACTGAACAAACAAGTTAGTATAACAGTATAACCTTCACATTGTTTAATCAAATGAGTTTTGTTTGTTTGATATTTTTACAGGTGATAAACTGGATCTTTTTCAGTTGTGCACAGTTTGTGGTGTTTAGTGGTTTAAAGCCTCCTGACAATCAACTGAAACAATTAGTTGATTCATTACCTTTTGTCTTGTTTATCAAGTGAAATTGCCAAACATTTTTTTGGTTACAACTTTTCAATTAAGATTTGCCTGCTTTTCTACATTTTATATCAATATCCTTTGGGGTTTTCTGGCCATTGGTCACACAAAATAAGAATTGAAATCAAGGGGAACTTTTAGAATATTTAGAACATGAAAGTCAAATATACATCTCTTACCAAGAGGTGTATATTTGACTAAGTAATCTAAGAATTTTAAACAAGCGTGAATTGTAATAAACTTATCTTGTCCACTTTTAGGTCACTTTAGTGAGGTACTCTAAGGACTATTCTGTTGATGTTCTGTAGGTAATTAGTTTACTTCTGTTTAGACATACAGCATTTAGGATGGTCTTTGCTATGTCTGATTTTCTTCAAGTTTCTTAAGAGTTTTATGAAAAAAATTATAGCATACTATATCCATAACTTAAAATATGACACTTTATTTAATACTACATTTTAACACATTTCCCTGTAATTCAGACATAATTGATATCTTTGGAAACGTATTCCATAAGTGTTTGCATGTTCACACTACGTTAAAGATGACAGAGCATGTAGTGTTGCACTAGTGAAGTTGTTTCACCTTGTTTTTGTTGATGTGTAGTGAAAAAGTCATAGACTGACCAGATGACTAACACAAATATACATCATTTGCTGAATTGAGGAAGTTAGAGGGGTGTTTGCAATATCAACCAGCAGAGTACAGAGAGCAAGCTGTTTTTTAGTGGTTGCGCCACACTCTACCATGCAAATGGAATATATATATATTAAAAGAATTTCAGCTTTAAAATGTAAGTTTTGAGCGTTTGCACAAAGCTTGAAACCTACACAGGTTATTCAGTGTGATGCTGTGTGCCCTGTCTGCTCACTTTAAATTTAGGCCTACCAGCAGAAAACCAGATCATTTATAATCCTAATCACTTGTCATAGTCTGTGCTTTCTCTAGTCGGCTTGTTCTCATTTTCTTCACAATCTGTCTGGCTTTTCTCTTTTTTAATCTATTTCCAGTTAACTTCCTATCTCCACATCATTCCTCCATACATGTCATTTCTGCAACAATTCGTATCTCCACTCTAATTTGTCACGTGTCTGTGTATCCTGCAGAGTTTAAGGAGGCATTCCTGCTGTTCGACAGGACAGGAGATGGGAAGATCAGCTTCAGCCAGTGTGGGGACGTCATGCGGGCCCTGGGACAGAACCCTGTCAACGCTGAGGTGCTCAAGGTCCTGGGCAATCCCAAGGCTGAGGGTGAGAGGAGAAAATGAAACTTACTGGGAGTTATGTCTTGAACGTGCATAAATCATTAGATTGTCACTTTCTCTCATAACTGTAATCTTTTAGTTGCAATGTTGTACGGTGTGTTGCAGCTGGATGCTCAGACACATGCCTCAGTTATTCAGTTTTTCTTGTCTTTTTGCAGAGATGAACACCAAGATGCTAGACTTTGAGCAGTTCCTGCCCATGTTCCAGGCCATCGCTAAGAATAAAGATCAGGGCTCCATGGAGGATTTTGTGGAGGGACTGCGTGTCTTTGACAAGGAGGGCAATGGCACAGTAATGGGAGCAGAGCTTCGTCACGTCCTCACCACGTTAGGCAAGTTGCATTTTTATCACCCTTGAATAGATATCTGGATGCAAAGACTATTTTGGGTTGGTTTCTTTTGTACACCTTATTTACATTTTTTCACTTCCAGCTAAATTCTGTAATCCCCACAATGCATAGTATCAGTGCATCATAAGAAATTGATTTGCATGTTTGTAAATTAATTTGGCAGCAAACGTATTTTTAGTATTATTGTTTTTACTTATCTTTTATTTGTGAAAGAGTGAAATCCTTTGGTATCACATCTAAAAAAAACCATGGTAATGTCACCCTTGTCATATGAATAAATGTTTTTTATGTTCCATTTTCAGGAGAGAAAATGTCAGAGGAGGAAGTGGAGACGCTCTTGGCGGGACACGAAGATGCGAATGGCTGCATCAATTATGAAGGTGAGAGCGAAAGAAATAAACAAGAACAAAATGGGAGACTTTCCGTAATTAGGCTGAGGGTGTGTGGCAATGCCGTTGCCATAAACCTGGAAACTATTCAATGTAATCATCATACCCAGTCTTGGCAATGTGATAATGAAACCTCTGTCATGAATTACACTGTGTGCTCTGTTGACAGGTGAAATTTTGTGTAATTGCCAAGAGACGTCATTTGAGAAAAGATGTATTTTGAGGTTTCTGTAAATGTTGCAAATGTTCATTTTTCTGTAAATCCTAGTTATCTAAAGGCAATCATTGGAAGCCCTTATTTAACTGCTAACTGACAGTCAGTACAGTAATGCTTGATTTAATCTTATGATGAGGCGGGTGTCTATTCGTGTCACTTTCTACTGTTTATGTGTTCACTTACCTAAGAGGCCATGTGTAAATGTCAACATCTGACAGTGTGTTAACTGTTCTTCTTCCACAGCATTTGTCCGCCACATCATGTCAGGCTGAGGGCCGGTACGGGCATTTGGTATGCCATGAGATGGCACCTCCAGGCTTTCCTGTACTTCAGTCGTTAAAAAATCCACTGCCATTAGGCCATCCTAACACTAATCGGCTATAGTTGCACTCTTCATATTGGCAAGCAGGAACAATGTGCTGTTGCAAAGTAGATCTGACCCGTAGGTGCCTGCGGGAAAGCCTGGTGGTCCCTCTCATCTTTAGTCCTGAGGCTTTGACCCATGTGTAGCCTCCTGCTGTTCTGTCTCTCTCTCCTGCAGCCCTCTGTCTTGGCCCCTGGCTGCAGCATGTCCCTCTGCATGTGTCTAGGACTCCCCTCAGTTTATAGGGGGATATGGTGGACACACAGGGAAGTGACTGGTCTCATTCAGGGAAAGCCTGGTGGCCACTGTCAAGTTATTTGAGCTGATGGGTGTGGAGATCACAAGGCAGCTCTTCTAATCTCATTTGCATGTCATTGGTTGCAATTAAAAAAAGCCTTTTTCCTCTGTTGGAGTTAGAGGTGCTGCTTTTTTCACAGACAGATCAAATAGACGGTTAGTTCATTACATTGTAGACATGTTTTACATTCGAGTATAGCCACCAGCTTCGGGAGAGTGGACCAGTCCCTTTTTCCTACTAACCAGAGAATTGCAATGAGTTGCTCTTGTGCTGATTGTTTTCTCCTCTATACTGATGGAAGCTGAATTTGTAGCTGGCTCTCTGACTGGACTGTAGCTCCCTTGATCTTCTCCCCTTTTCTCTGCTTCTCAACTAGAGGAAGGCATACAGCGAGGATGGCTTCTCTAACCAGCTCTTCTTGGATCATAGACATGGCCAACTGCTTTGGCTGAATAGGAGATAGAGATGATTACCTCACCTCTTTCTCTCAATACCCTCTTCAAACCCTTCTTTCCTCTGAGAGAGCAGAATATGGGGGATCTGCCTCCAAATGCAGCATGTCCCACCCAGGCTCACCAAATCTGGATGGGGAGGGGGCCTTGGCAGTACACATGCTGTAGTTGGAGTGGGTCTCTGCCAAGATCTCGACCACGAGTCTCACATTTGTCTCTTTCTCGTTTTTCTTTTACAGAACTGGTCAGGATGGTCATGAACGGGTGAAGACGAAGAGCATCCCACTTTTTTTTACCCTGTCACATGTACCCTCTTTTTGCAGTTAGCTTCTCCAGCCCCCCCCCCCCCAGTCCTTTTCCATGGATTTGTTTTCCACATTTAATTTAAGAAGTGCCTTTACATTCCCTACAAAAGCCCACAAATGACCCTGGCTATTGCTGCCAGGTCCATTCACATATGTGACCAACTTGTATGCATTCAGGAGTCTTTGTGCTTGCATTGTTTGCAATAACATTCCAAGATGCAGCACTTAAGATGACATAAATTGATAATGGTATACTGTAACTATTGATACTATTGTGTCAATGTTGGATGGGACATTATAATATATATACGTAATAACTGTCAGCGACCTACTGTATCATTGGCTAAGACTTGCTTTGGCTGAGGAATATGTTCCTCCGATTCTGCAGTTAACCATTATATTCAAAGCCATACTATCATGAGGTAGAAAGGAACATTTCAAATGGGCTCCTGTGTTTTTAATTCACCCCAATTTTGTTGCTGCATTTAAATAAATGTTTTTTTCCTGAAAACTCATCTTGGTTGGTTTGAGCGGATTTGTTTGATTCAATAGAATAAGGTGCATGATTTATTACTGCCTTTTAATTATTAGGTTTTGCACAATGCGTGGATGTTTCTCCATCGACACAAGAGGGCAGTGTTGCTGCTGGAATCTGCTATGTTAACGGCCACTTCACTGTCAAATCATACAGTGAATAATACCAGAGGAATATCTAGAACTACTCTTTATGCTTTTTTGAGCCAAATGAAGAATTTAATCAGGAGTGTAGGCTTTGGTGCTCAAGTCAATATAAACCATTTTTGGCTGCCAATTTAGGCTTTTTCCTGTTGGTTGCAGGTGTTTAGGGACATTGCAAATTCAAATTTCAGCCTAAAAAATACTTGATTTTAGATATTTTGTGGGCGTGCTTTAAATTATCAGAAATGATTTGGTGACAAAGCTCCAGGATATGAGCAGTAGAAGGCTGTTTGGTGGCTTCCTGACCTTTTCTTCATTTTCTTTACAAGACGCCACAACTATTTCCCCTCATTAGGCACCACAGCCAGTGGAGTGTGGAGCTTATGTGTGTGGGGTAAGGTTCAGGAGGGTGTCATAGTCCACTGCTGAATAGGTTGTCCACTAATTACTCGGTGTCTGTGTGTATGTGTGTGGTCGATGGAAGTCAAGGCTATTGATTATTTTAATCCTCCTATTTGTGAGTCTGTGATCCTCGTGGCTCTGCATTCGACAGGGGAATCACTAATGGGCCTCAGCGCAGCCTGTCTCAGACCTCTCCCCGTCCAATTAACTTTCAACTGGAATCTGCCAGGAGAGAGAGCCGGGGGCTGGGCCCAGGCATGGCACGGCTACATCCCTCTTTGTCCGCTCAGGAGCAACAGATTCACCAAATCCTTTAAGTCTAGAATGCCATCAGCTCTACTTTAATTAGAAACTTTCCTTTTTGCCAATAATCTTAAGATTCTCTTTAACATGGAGATGATGTCTCTCTCCCTGGTTTAGGAACGGCTGTATAGAAATGGCTATATAGAAAATGATGGTCACCATAAACTGGTGATGTTAACTGTGCAGAAAACAACACTGTGGAAATATTCATCAACTGACTGTAATTTTATATCATGCAAAGTTGTGATTTGTAAACATTGTTATAGTATACATCAGGTGAAATGATACCTATAGTTTCAACATACGTAGTGTATGTCAGTAATTTCATACCATGTGTAACATAAGGTATAATTTATACGCCATTCATAAACCTAAAGATTGCAAATGTATCAAAAAATATATTTCCTTTTAACATAGTGCTGTCTCTTCAAGGTAATGGTGAGCTAATTAAAAAGCAAAAACATTATTGAATTCCAATTACTTTTCTTCTTTAATTTTTTTTTAAAACACCTAGCATATATGGATTATTAGCACATAGACAAAAAAACAGGATAATAGGTTGGCAACTATTTTGAGAATTGATCAATTGTTTATCAAAATGCCAAAAGTCCACAGGTTCCAGCTTCTCAAATGTGAGCATTTGCTTCTTGTCTTTGTCTTATATGGTATTAAACTGAATGTCTTTGGGTTTTGGGCTGTTGGTCAGACAAAACATGACATTTGAAGAAGTCACCTTGCACTCTGGGAAATTGTGATGGACATGTTTTACTTTTTTTTTCTGACATTTTATAGACCAAACTTTCAGTCGATGAATTGAGGAACTAATCATTAGATTGATCAATAATGAAGAAAGTCATTAGTGGCAGCCCTAGTTTGATTAATCCAATTTAGGAGGTCATTAAGTTGGGTATTTTAGCGTATTTTGCATTAGCACTGTAAATATACTGTATGTATTCAGAAATATAAATTCACTCAAGGAGGCTGATTTTCCATGACTTCATAAAATCACTGTAGGGTTATTAAAAAATTCAGAGAAATGTACTAACATTATTTAAGAAATATTTTACCAATTCCCTGGATGTGTTTCTTGTTATTGGTGGGCTTTCCAACAAATTATCTCGGTTCAAAACCCTGATAAGCAGTATCAAGCCTTATCAAATACTGAACCAATTCGGTTTGTTTGTACAATTGATCACTATATTGTTACATTTAAAATGTATACATTGGCTGGATTTTGTAGATCCTGGGTGTATTATAAACTGAGATCAATATAGCGGCATTAATGTTTGTGTCTTAGACAGTGTCTTAAGACATATTGGAAATCCATGCTGTAGCAGGCAGTGGCTGTGGTCTGCCACTGTTGCTTCAATTTCAGCTCCAAGTCCACTCAGCCATGTGATGCATCCAATTCTCCACAGTCAGTCCAAGTGGTCACTCCAAATTAAAACCAAACAAGGGTCTGCATGTGTTCATGACTGCTGATTGTTTATGCCTTTATTCAGCCCTGACCTTCACCACGCCAAAACAACATGCAAGAACACAGACAAGGTAGGTATAGATATTTTAATAGCAATAGTCTACTCAACCTATTCAACATACCAGATAGCCCATCCCAGGATTAATGTGTTTATACTGTACATGTGATGATACTTTGACAGGGTCTCTCAAAAATAAAGTACTAAGTAGGTATGGCAGTGTAATTGCAGTAATGTGTCTGTAATGTACAACATTTAACGTAAGTAAAACACTGCAGCTGTTACTTTTCACTGCTTCATTATCTTACAGAATCTGTATATCCAGTCATACATACTGACATACCCACCCACACACTCGCATACACACAATATTGTCAATAATGCACTTTGCAATTAAAACATCATCACACACAAGTGCCATCCATAAAATGTGTTGCCTTGTAATACTAATATGTTTTGTTTTATCTCGCTGTGTGATATCCTGTTGTCTGATGGAAACAGCAAAGGAAGGTCAAACATCTGTGTTTATTCAGATGGCCCTTATTTTTATCAGTACTGTCCCAATGCAGGGTGAATCACAACAGGGATTTAATTCATTTCATCTGGTGTAATTCACTTTCGGGAAACATATTTTACAATGATGAGTTGCAAAATATACGCTGGCCAATCGCTCAGAGGTCACTGGAATGGAGAGCAGAAATGTGTAGGGTAAATACTTTATAGGTAAAGACTGAAATAGAGTAGGTTTGCATTTGCCTCAGCTTTGTTATCTTGATTAATGGCACCCTCAACACCATTATTGCATTAAAAAACAATTAGACTGATGGTGTTTGTTATATTCTAATTCTCACAATGTCAGTTAATATGGAACACATTAAAGTATTTTAGATATTTCAGAGCCAAAACGTGCAATTGTTATGCACACCTATACTGTACATATTCTGAAATTCATATTTGCACGCAAAGGGCGCCAATAAATGCAGTTGCTCGTGATGATTGGCTCAAAATCACACAACTCGACTTAATTCCACTTATCTCTGATTTTCACTCGATCCACTCTTCTGTAGTCTCTTGTAATTTCAGGATGTCTGTATGCGTGTGTGTTTGCTTGCATTTGTGTGTGTGTATATTTTTGTGTGCACATGTATTTATCGTGCATGTCTGTGTATGTGCTTTAATTTGCACACGTACATGCCTCTGTAAGTGTGAGTATGTCTATGTGTATGTTGGTGTCCATTCTCCATGAGTAAGGATTAGATTCAGTCTGGGTAGATGAGGAAGCCGGAGAAGGTGCTGTACTTGTTTGTGTTCCCTCCGTGGACCTTCCCTCCGTCCAGCTGCACACACACCTCATCTCCCACGTCCAAATGCAGGATCACACTGTTGGAGGCATAGTCGTAATTCTGATCAGCGTCCTGAGCGATGGCGCTGGCTCTTACCTGTCACCCACAGAGGACATACGCACTGACAATTAGAACATGGACTGAAACTGAACAAACACTTGCAAATGTCACCGCCACTTACTCAGCAGCTCCAGGAACTCTGCAGCTCTTTAAAACTGAAACTACCATATCTCGTTCTATTCCTTTATCGCATTTTTTTTTTTTTTCAGCCTTGGTCATGATCAATTATTAACAGCGTTCAAATGAGACACTCATGAGTATGACATCACCTCCACATTCATGCTGGATAAACAGATGGATGGAACTGTGACCTGTGACCCCGGAGGTGGACTGAGAACACAGCCACTCTGCTTCTTATTGAGCTGCTGTGGCTCAGGGACCGAGGATGGACATCTGATTGGGTTGTGGAGATAAGCGGACTCACTGGGGACAACAGATTGTCCATTGGGAAACTAGCTCAGCTGAGAAACCGCATCACTATCCACACCATCTATTGACCTGTTGCTTATGATCCTGGGCCAGCTCAATATGCATGATATTGAATGGCTATGCCGAAGCCAGACAGTTTCACATTTGCATGCTGTGTGTGAGTTCGGTCTTATTGACCCAGCAGCAGTGGATCTTTACTTGTTTGTTAACACATTTAATTGGGTTTACTCATTGTAGACATTTAAATACACATGACTAGATTGAGTTACAGTTGTAGAAGAAACAGGATCTTTTAAATGTGTTATTGTGCTTTTAATTTGATAAGCAACGTACCACATTTTTTAATAAACTGGCATGTACATGTAAGAGGACTAAAGTAAATAGTACGTATATTTAGGTATTGAAAAAGATTCACAAGGCCCTTCATATATAGTATGATTGAACAACAATTTTCAAAAAGTGTAATCTAAAATAATGGTTTGTTTTTTTTGCTGTACAACCTTTTCAAAGTGTAGTCTATATATTACTAGATAGATAGATAGATAGATAGATTCGTAAAAACATCCCAAGTACCATGTATCAATAATTCTGGTGAAGCAGCTCCAATCATCAGACATATGTCAGCCATCAGTGGCCTTGTGTCTGGCTCAGTGTCCATCTTCGGTGGGAGCACTCAATCTGTGTCAGCAGCCAGACAAGCCACGCACATCTCCATGACAGCCACAGAATATGATCTGCAACTCAACTACCGTCATGTCATTCCCATCACTGGGGCCCCTTTCTCCCCAACAAGCATGCATCAATTGGAAAACAGTCAACTGCTGAGCAACGGAGCCTGAATTACTGTAACTAAAAAAATATGCTCTCTTCCCCCTTCACCAATCCATTTTGCCCTCGTCTGAGCACCTTGTCCACCATCTATCAACCCTGGAGTTGCGTTCAGTTTCCTGGACACTATCAGCAGGTCTCCTTATATGAGATGCAGGTCATGGATGCTGCCTCCAACCTACAGCATGTTGGGGAAAGCATGTCCCTGTCCACTCTAAATCAGATTAAGGGAGCAGAGAGGTAGATCTCATGAGGCTTCACAGCTCAACAACCACACAGTAAAACCGACCCCAGCTATTGTTACTCTGCTACAGGGGTCCTTATGGGTGTTTTAAACGGCTATATTTCCCACCATGGAGCTATTCAGCTTTTCTCATTTTAATGTAGGAAAAGTGTGGACTGTAAGCCGCATTATGTAGGAAAAGTTACACAAAAATAGAATTTAAAGAAACTGGCTCAGTGGGGGGAAAAATGGTGAGGAAGTAAAAGTCAGAAACAGTAATACCTGTTCCTCAGTCTGTCTAGATATGACAAGGACTGTCTGGGATGTGGATAAGTGAAAGACATGTCTGCACAGACAACCAGAAACCTGTTTATGACTAAAATACCTGTCTGTGTGGTTGTAACATATGAATTTCCTCCCAGGGATCAATAAAGTCTTAAATAACCTGAATAACCAGGTCACTGTATGTTTCATGTAAACATCATGCACTGAATACGAATACGACCTGTATGAGACACATCTATGGTGTGCATGTAGATATGCTCATTGCAACCCCGTCTCCTAGAAATTGTGTTTATATACTATTATTATACTACATCAACTATGTTTTGAAATAAGTGAATTCAAGTAATGTTGATTGAATCTAAAACATCATTACCTATTTGGCTTTGAAAAGATCAGAGCACTGAGGGGCCCCAGTGGCAATCTGGCCTCTAGAGCACCAAAATGGTCAAAAACAACCCCGTCTGTGGACACATACTACAGTCCTGTGGTTAAGAGGTTGACAAATCTAGCTAACTGGTTGAATTATTGGATCCCTTTATGAAAATATGGTGCAGATGGAGAGATAAAAATAGTCTGTAATATTTGTATCTGTCTATGTTCTTCAGAGCAAAATCAAAATTTATAAGAGAAAAAGTTAATTTCTCTTTCAACAGTTCATAGGAAATATTAAATAGAATGTGACTAGTTATCAATACATATGTAAGAATATTTATAGAATGTACAAAATGCATATATAGCATTTAGAAAAATCAAATTAATTTGTTATATAATCAGACCCATCCTTTTTTTTTTCTTTTTTAAAGTTTTGGGTACCCTTGCGTTACCCAAGGTGTCCAATTAGTATAATTAAAGACTGAACATAATCTACCATTTTTTAGGCCCTCATAAGACCATCTCTCAAATAATGACACCAATCCATTGTCATCTGTAAAGGTTATATTGTTGTTCTGCTTGACATGTGTAGCGACAGCCAATATCACATTTGCATCTTTGGCTGCAGCTGACAGTTGTTGTGACTTCCTATCGACACCAGGCATATGTCATCCGGCTCATTATTTTGGCCAAACAGTGTAAAGGAGGGAGTTGTAGGTAGATCCTTCCCCCCTCAGGTCTTCTCGGATTCCCATGACTTAATGTATGGAAGTGCGGTTGAATTCTGTACAACAGAATATATATAATATTCATCACTCAGCGGAGAAATCATTTTGCCAATATATGATAAATGAATTGGTGCTTCAGCTGATGTTCCTGTGTGTGAAGGAATAATGCAAGCCATCCATTAATGCAGATACCAGACAGAGAGGCGTGAGGGAGCCGTGGTGGGATTAGGACAGGAAGCCGACAGAGGAGATGGATACGGCTGGAGGACACAGACTCAGCCGTGTGAACCAGGCAGCACACTGTGCTGATCCTGGAGCTGGAAGGGTTGTGAGCCGTGAGGCAGGGGCCCCCAGGGCTTGCCTGTGGCTGTCTCTGTCTCCGCCTAGCCCTTTCATTATAGGGCCTCCAGTAAACATGCCTGGGAGCTGAAGGGGCCACAGGCAAGGAGGAAGGAGGAGGGATGGGCGGTGGTGTTGGGGAGCAGCTGCAGTGTCATTTTCTATACAAGTGGAGCCGCAGCGCAGAAGACAGACAAGGATAGACAAAAAGAAGGATGAGGGAGAAAACAAAACTAAAACAAGGGCCAGAGGGTTGAGGAAAGGGAAGGGAGGGGGGCTAGAGTAACAAACTGATCAAGCAAGGCTATTTTGTGAGACCAGTGAGATGTGGGGGTATATGAAGTCTTGTTTTTATCTGTGGTGCTGTGCTCCACTGGTAATAAAACTGACAGGATTCATTCACTGTGATATACTGACCTCTTAGAGCGGAGACAATAGAAAAGTAGCTGTTAAACTTACCTAAGGGACTCCAGCACATGGCAGGAGGGTTGGGGACGGGTGGGGGGGGGGGCATGTTGTGGAAATAGAATATTTATTGAATAGGTTTTCCCTCTCCTCTGGGAGCCCAGGGATTACATGGCGACAAGCGACTGTAGCATTGAACCGTACCTTAGATTGCTATTACCTGCCATTCAGTGTTACAGCGTAGTCTGCTGCTCTATAATGGTCAAAGCTGTGCACAGTGTGAAAGGGACTGACTTATTTTAATTACTGTGTTTCATCGGAGGCACCATTTTATATATTTTATTTAGATCTCTTATGGACTAAAAAGACAACATTTGACTTGTCTTCACAGAACATATTCTGCTATGTATCTAACTCTTTCTTGCCCCCGGCTCTGAGGCTAATTATATTTCACCTGTAGCATATCTATGTCTCTGTACTGGGGAAGTTAATACAGGTACCGGCCATTACAGCGAGGGATGACATTTTAACACTACTGTGTGAAAAAACTTGACCTTTAACTGAGCTATTAAAAGAGTCTTTGACAGGTGAAAAACAAGGGAGAGATTAAATGGGAGTCGAGCCAGTACCTATTTGTCTACATTACACATTGTATTAAGTATATTTAATGTACATATACAGTGGTGCACTATGGGAATATAAATGAGTAGGTGATAGCTCACATACCAGTTAATGAGGGGAAAGGGAGAAGTTCTGTTGAGAAGGTACGCATGACGTATCACCACCCTTCACAGCATAAAGCATGCCAACATTAGCATGTCTTAATAACATTTGCTACCAAGTGGAATATTAAGTAGCGTACAACTCACATATCCATGACAGTGATTTAAGGAACACAGTGATTAAACGTGTTTATAATAGCAGTGGCGCTGATGAGAAGTGCATTCGTAACTATTTATTTTAAGCAAGGATAAATTAATATTCAATTATTAAGCATCTTCGCAAACTGGGTTTTCAAATTTGGCAATGTGGGCCATTTGTTTCCTAACTGTGCAAGTAACATAACTGGGAGATGATCACAGCTGAACAAAAATAGGGTAGAGCAGCATTGAGCAAACATTCACACCATACATTGGAATTGTACTGCAAGTCAATTACCGTCGCATTACAAACATGGAAGCAACTAAAGTGTGACCCCCTTCAATCACAAATCCCCTGTCTCTGAAGCCCTGTCATGCTGCAATGATTTGTGAAAGTTAGATTGAGGTATGAGCAGGTAGGCTTTACAGAGTGGGGATTTAGTGAAGGTAATAGATATTGGATCTATAGGAATCCCATGGAAGCCCTGCCACAGAAATCTATTGGTGTGCAGAATTAACTAATTTACCGCTTTCAAAGACTCTCTATCTGCAATTGGTGCATAAACACAGTTTGTAAACCAGTTTTCTCTCTTTCTCTGGCCGGCCTTGATCACTTGTCAAGCTGAGACGTGTTGAGTGGGTGTCCATTGGTCATCGCGCCTGATCTCATCCTGGCCTTCACCACCAGCCTCCCTGATGCCTCGTCTACCGGCCCACTGTCTCCACACTTCCATTAAGTCATCTATCTTCCTCTGCTCCACCCCTGATCTTCCCGTCAACTTACTTGTCTTGTTTTGCTCATCCTTTTGCTGTCTCCAAGTGGACGTCTCAGCATGTCCCTGTCATGTCCAGTCTCTTGTGTTTCATTCATTCTCGCTGAATCTGTCTGAGTCTTGAATCTGTTGGACTGGCTGCCTGTACAAACCCAAGCTTACAGATGACCTTATCCGTTAAGGTGTACAACTTACAACACAAGCGTAAAGGAAAGGTGGCAAATTTGTGGCTATGGCTTTTTTTTTTTTTTTTGGATTTAAAAAAACCTAGTAGGCAGACAAAATATCCAACAAAGCCTCAGCACCTACGGCAATGTTAAAACAGGCTGTTTGATTCTACAGTCAGGAATGCAACCTGTCAGACATAGTGCCCATTTAGTAAACTCTAGCCACTGACTACCCGCCTGCCTCGAGGCTTCAGTAACTCCAAACATGTTCAGGCATTCTGCAGCACTTCATTTACACTCCATTTTAACCCAACAGCAGCTCTGTTTGGGTAGATCCATGTTAGGTGAGTGCTTTATTTAACAGAGCTGTTTAAGGAGACCACAGGATGGGGTGTCAGATGGACCTGGGTGAGGCTAAATGATTGAGTTGAGTGAAAAGATAATTAATGGAGAACAAGCTGGGGAGGGGTTCAGCGAGAAAAGTATAGGGGGTGTTCAGGGATCTAATCTAAGAAGTGTAAATTATTTAGCAAGCTAAGATGACTTGAATGACAATATAGGACATTGGGCAGACAGCCATAAACACATATTCACCGTTTTAGGTCTCAAGCATATAAGGAACAGTGAAATGATGGTTAATGAATGGTTTTATACATTTAGTTTAACATCTCACCAAATCAAGTCTAAATGAACTATTCCAAATCAACCTTATTTAAAACTGTGCCGATGAACCATACGGCACTGAGCTGAGCCTGTGTGAAACAACTGTCCTTGGTACACTGCATGTCTAGAGAGGGAGGTCTGAGAAGAAAGTATTTGCATTTAAAGTCCTTGATGACTGAATGAATGTAAAAAGCAACTTGAAGAATGTTTCCTGAATTTGGAGTCCTCTGATGAAATCCCTGTGATTTATCCCACCCTTCCTCTCTTCCCCCCATCAGCCCCTCTGTCTTTAATTAGTGTCTGGGGAATGAGGCAGTGGATGAGTGGACTGTCAATTTTACATTCATTATTTATTTAGCTGAGGTGTAAACTGACTGGTCCACGTACTGACAGACATTTCTCCTGTGCTCTTTTGCACTTCGGTTTAGGCGATAATCAAGCTCTGTGTATGATACTTACTAATTAGACTGTTCCTTTTGGCGGCGGCTGCATTCTGCCACTTGTCATTTAGTCAGAGTACATGTGGGAATGCAAATATCTGTAGCTGTGATTTTAGACTGTATAGCATGAAGTCCCCTTAATGAGGAGAAAGATTGCTATTTCATTCTTTGGCTGTCATGTTGCCACCTGCTAAGTGGAATGTGCTCTGAATCTGAAGAGCTCAATGTTACAGAGGTGAATGAGAGTCAATGGTAACACAGGATGGTCAACAGTGAAAAATAAATCTGATGCATGGTCGTGTGTGTGCATACATACATACAAACACATACATACAGACCTTCTGTTGTACACACACTTTCATGCATGCACATGCAGACACATTTACTAACCAGTCCGTTCTTCTTCAGGTCTGCCCACATGCTGGTCCCATCACCACCTCTCATTAGAACATGGTAGGTGAAGAAGTAGATGCCAGGAAGAGGACAGGTGAACTTGCCGGTGCTGGGCTCGTAGTAGTTACCGACATTGGTCACCACATCATCAAATTTCAGTATTTCACTCCCCTCGTGCTGCTTGCGTAGCCCTGCGTAAAAGGCGATTTTGGGAGTGTAGAGCGAGGGAGAATAGCCACCAGGACCTGGACCTGGGGGCCCCTGTGGTCCTGGTTTGCCTGGCTCTCCAGGGGGTCCACGTGCTCCTGGAGGGCCAGGGATCCCTGGAGGCCCACGAAACCCAGACTTTATCTTCTTCCCAGAGTAATCCTGGGGCGGTGGAGACACAGCTGTCAGCTCCTGGCCAGGCTGAGACGTAGTGTAGGGGTCACATACCATCCTGCAGCTTCCAAGCATTTCATAATGGCTCCCTGCATTTCCGGTGTTCCTCCCTTTGGTTGTGTGGACCAGCAAGGGAATGGCCACCAATAGTATTAGAACCATGGCCACACCTACTGCAGCTCCAATGACACGTTTCCTGCGGCTGAGCCGCGAAGCGGCCAGCGTCAGGAAGTCCTCTTCCCCCTTGGCTGGAATAGTGCCGGCCAGGATGAAGCCTCTCAGAGAACCAGTATGGTATGAAAAGGTGAAGAAGGATGTGGAGAGGAGTGCAGGGAAAACAGTGTGTCACTGGGCTAAGTATAAGAGAGAACGCAAAATGGCAGACAGCCAGGAGGGAAACAACCGGATGAGAGAAATGAAAAAGATGCCCAAGGGGACCAGGAACAAGATATTTAAATGTATGTAGTTAAAAAGGGGAAATCTTTACACACTACAGTGTTTAAGGAAATAAACTCTGAAAGCTGGATGTCTCAGATTTGTGGTGACTTACTACAAAAAACATAATTTATCTGATGAAGTCTGGTTCACCTTTTTTGACTTCCCCTATTGTCCTCTAGTTCAGTTTAATTTTCAGCTTCAAACAGAAACCATGACTCGAACTGAGAGGTTGTTGTGAAAGTGGAGCTTATTAAAAGTATACTGAAATGAGGGCTGGTGCCAGATTCAGTTCATTGAGGAGGGAGTGGAGGTATTGTTAGTTTTCTTGGATGAAGTATGATTTACAGTTTTTTTTTCAAAGAAAAATCTTCTTTCAAGCCCCCCTTACAAAGCACAGGATTTCACTTCATGTGGATGGCTCACTCAATGCCATGACTGTAAGTGACAAAAGTTCATCACAAATCTTTTCCTGACACAATCATCTTATCAATCCCCGCTTTTGTCTTGTTTCCACTGTCCACGTTAAAAAGGTGCCGTTTTCTGGAAACCAATTTTTTCAGCTGGGTGTGCTTTTGATAATTCCTCCTCTGGCTATATCTGCACCTGGAAACAATAGCAAAAAGACACTCAATAACTGATTTGTCCTTATGTCCTACTACTGTTGTTATATACATAATTTAACTGTAATATAACTGCATTAATTCAAAGAGTGTTTTAAATGTAATGGTAAAGATAAAGATAAAGGTATTTTCTAAAATAAAGATGATAATGTTTTCTCGTAAGCAAAATAATTATTTCAATTTTTTATAGGTGATACATGTAAATTAGAAATATGTGATTCTCTACAATGCGCCATGAACATCTTTCTCGTTAAATTTAAAACTGTTAAAAGAAAACGAAATACTCACCATCTGCTCTTTATAATCCAAAAATGTTTTTTGGAGGATAAAATTCTCTGTGCATCAGTTCAGTCTGCCGTCCCATCAAAATGACTGAAGGACTTTGGACCGCTGGAGTGCCAAATGGAGTGCCGGAGAGCCGACGGGCGCGCTGGAGATGCCAGGAAAGTGACGAGAGTTTCTTAATCAGCGCTTAATCCCCTCTTTTCTTTCCAGGTAGAAAACTGAGTTAAAATGCCGCTAACTTCAGAGGAAATGAAGCCCAGAAAATAGGCGCTAGAACACTTTTGACGCAATTCCAAATGAGGGACGCACGGCAACCTGGCGCTCCTATTCAGTGCTGTCCACTGTATCGCGTTTCGCAGTGTTTGGTCCATGGGCAGTCCTAGTCGACACCTGTTAGATCTCTCTCTCTCTCTCTCTCTCTCTCTCTCTCTCTCTCTCTCTCTCTCTCTCTCTCGTTTACATCATACCAGAATTTTTATTTTGCTTTTCTATCTAATAAAAAAATGTAGTCCACAGCCAAATTAATGGACATAGAAATTCATTGGCAATCTGTAGTGAGGGCTAACATACACTCCTGATCTTTTGTTCTATTTTTAGGCTATTATTATTATTATTATTATTATTATTATTTGTGAGCCAAAATCAAATGGTAAATGTATTCCACTGTAAATTGATACAAATGTGGGCTAGCCTGCATTTGCCTCCTGTCTGTGTCTTGCTGGCCTGACATTCACCTGTTGTTAGAGGCAAACTCTTTGCAAGCAAAATGTTTGATAAAGTGTTGCAAAACGAAGGCAGATGTTTTCATCTTCTGTGTGCCGGGAAAGGGAGGACAGAGGAGGGTGACTAAGTAAAAGCTGCCTCAGCATGATGTGTGAGGAATGGAGAGGAGACACTAAATGTTCCCCAGACCATCATCTGTGTGTGTGACTCGCATCCCACAGCTATAAAGCCTCATTAGTGAGACACCCTGCCCCACACATTGGGCTGCTCTTTTTCCTTTACCTAAAACCTTGCACACAAACACATACAATGCCTGCACTCTGGTCTACACACACACAAGCACACATGCACACACATAGACATATGCAAGTATACATGGACCATGGCCATTAGTAGGCCTAATGGAAGGCCATGTTTTGTTTCCTCACTGTTGCGATGGCATTAGGGAAATAATGTGACGCCACGTGGGCTAAAATATGCTTCCTACAATTTTTGTTACCACCAAGTCACATTCACTGGTGATCACCTTCCATTTCAGAAACATCCTTAGATCATAACATCATTTCCTTGGAGTCTTGTGTCACCTGTCTGACGGGCACAATCGCAGATCTGCGTGTTTAAAGTTTAATGGCCGAAGCGGTGGGAGCAAGGGGAATAGGTCTACATACAGTATTGATGACTCCCTTTCCATCAACCACCACCTCCTCGACCGCTCTCTCCTCTGATATGATGACCACTGTCTGGCAACGTAGGGATCATCCGACCTGATCCCACCAGACATGGAGAGGCAGGTAATCGCCGAGTTTTAAGGTGGTTTTCCAGGGATGGGTTGGATTTAGTGGGAAATTGAGGTGGAGGGTGTGGAGCGATGGGCTGTGATATTTCCATTGGGAAATGTTTGTATAGCTGAGCCGCACAGGGACGAGTTAAATGCTGTGTCAGTCCCAGTTTGCGGGTCAGTCAGTCTGGCCAGCTAGAACAGTGCTCAGAGGTCCCAGCAGCATGGGGCAGATAATCATTGCCAACAGTCGGAGGCAATATGCTCAGGATTGGATTTTTAAAGCCTGTTAAAATATTACTGAGGTGATTAATATTGAAATATGCGCATGTCTTTCAGCTGTCTGTCTCCCTCTCTCCCTAATCTCTTCTTGATTTGTTCCCCTTAGTACTCTCACTCACCTAAGATTTCAACATTATGCATTATGTTGATGAAATGTGTCTCTTTTTTTATTCAATGCAATTGCTTTATCATGTCACCTGCTCTGACTTCACTGGGACTCACACAGTCTCCACCGTCACTGATAGAAAAAGGGCCATAGGAGAATCAGTACTGGGCTGTTTGAGTTATTAGTTTGTTTAATAATTAATTTCATATATTATGATACACCAAGAATAAATCTCTGTCTTTTGTGCACACGCCTGCATAATTCGAGCTCTAGCTTTTTTCTCCTCTGTTCTGCGTAAACAAGTAAGAGAGGAGAAGGAACTTATTTACGACTACATTACTCATGTTATATTTCTCTTCTGCTATGGCTTGTTTGTCTACGTAGTTTCTTAAAGACATACACATTTTTCAGTTCAGCCATTCACAGCAACATTTAAATAACTCTATACTTTAATTTGTTTTTTTTAAATTATGAAATGAATGACACAAAACAAAACAAATGTTTCTTGCAAGCAGAGTAGTAATGGGTGGAACAAATCTCAGCTATCTCAGTTATATATGATATAGGTCACATATTATATATGGGTATATGTGACATATTGTGTTTTGTTTTGAGATAGTGGCACAGTCACACAATCCACATCAGCGCAGGGAGTGTGACCAACACATACTGAGCATTAGCTCTGAGGGATGATGAGATGTCGTCCCCAAGAGGCACATAGCTGCCGGAGGGCCGTCACTCCCAGGGGGACCACTGTTCACGTCTTCCACAGTTTACGCTGACAGGAATCCAGCTATCAAGCTCCCATTCTTTGCCATGTAGATTACTCTCTTGTAAATCAATTTAGAGGTCATTAGGGACATAAAGAGGTGTTTTTGGGGGCAAGTCTGAAACCAGTACAGCTGAGGAAAAAGACGCTGGAAAAAACATCCACATTGCTGCATTTACAGTTCAGTCTGTACATGAAGAGTAACGTGAATGTAGATCAATGATACATCTGATGCTTGTATTTGTTTTGACCCTTGCAGATAAGGCTGCTTTGGGATATATCATGGAATGCAAAGGAAATGAAATGGAGGTCTTGCATCACAGAAAATATGTCACATTTTTAGCAAGATAATTCAAAGATGAATGTGAAGTTTGTTTGATCAGGTCCACTAGTTCGTTCGTCACATTGTTCTTGCGCTCTAACATGAAATGTCTTATTTTCTCCTTGACACAGCATGTGTGTTTACAGTACAGTAAGTGTAGATTTGTAGGCAGAGTGCACGGGTGTGGATGTGTCTACATCCTGGTGCTGTGTTGTTTCATTAGGCTCTGATTATGGGGCCTGATGCAGAGTGACAGTGTGCAGATTGAGTTGCACAGCCACTCTAATTCTCTCTATTAATAACAACCCTCCACACTGCTGTCCTGAACCACATTTATTAATCACAATTTGTCATCTGTCCAATGCTCCACCCTCTCCCTCTCCCTCTCTCTCACCCTCCCTCTCTTTAGCTGTGTTCTTCTCCTCCTCCTCCTCCTCCTCCTCCTCCCTCCCTGCAGGGCCAGTTATCCTCTGCACCTCCCCACCCCCCACCTCCTCCAGCCCCTCACCCCAGCTCCGTTCGCCTTCAGCTCAGAGATATGGTCCAGCATACAGAGGGATGTTCTCACTCTCCTCCCTCACACACACTCTCCGGCTTGCTCACTTTAACTGCACTCTTGAGGGTGTCTGATTAATCAAAAGCTCTCCAGCTTTAATTGGCCAAATAACAGTTAACAACTCGGATTGTGTGGACTGTTTTGGTAACAATCTACTGAAGACTTATTATAATAAATTATAATAAAACAAACCTCGATTTGCAATTACAGAATAGTTATTTTCTTTGCTGGCCTTGCAACACATATAAACCTTGTACAGTGTAATGCATCATTATAGAGATGTGCAGCCATTCACTGCGATAGCATGCAGTGGCCTTTTGGAACACATTGATTCTTTTTTTGCATTAATCCCAACCATCTGAAATTTCTATGTACACAAAATGCTGGCATTTAATCAATACGTATGCTAGGATATGCACACTGTATTATTTCATTATTGGTGAGAAAATATTCCCATAACTAAAATCACATTTCTGCTCATGTCTCAGTCAAATGGCCCTTGACCCCACTCAGAAAGATGATTTATGAGTCAGCTAGTCCCCTGGGTCCTGCTCTGCCATTCCAATTTTCAAACTGCGTTAATGCTTGTTATATTGACACTTTTAGGAAATCCATTTACCCTGAACTACAATTTGACATCACAGAAGAACTTTTCTCCTAGTTTGTTTCTCCAGGAGTTACAAACATGTGGATTGAGCCTGATTCTTCACTGCTCAGCAGCACATCTAAAAAGCAATGCTTCCTCTGCCACCAACCCTCCCACAACCCAGCACTACCCACCACAAACCACAGTCCCCATCACACAGAACCAGGGTCCCTCTACTGTTTTCTTTGAGCAGAACGGGTGTTTGGGGGAAACAGAGGCGATTTTCATGTGCAAATGTCAGTCAGTCCGCTCCCAGCAATCACAGGCCCGTCTTCTCCAGAGATCGGGGCTTGAGACACAGCCTGAATAATTTAGCAGCTCTGTGCCATCGTGCTTTAGGGTCGCAACCTTCTAAAGTGATGACAGAAAGACGTTGGCTGACTTCCCCTCCCATTCACTTCCATTACCACTTATTTACCGCTCCTGATTCCAGGCAGACAAAGCAGAAGGCCACGCTGGGGAAGAAAAATCATCGCTGCTGTATAAACTGCGTCAGAAAGCAGAGCACAACCAAACAATGACATTTTCACAGCATCCCCAAGTCGGTGGCGATCCCCTCCTGTCCCACGCTGTGAAATAAACACACCCCGCACACATGATCGCCCAAGCCAGCAGTCACAGACAAAAGAGATGATGGACACACACACAGAGAAAAGGTCGAGAAGTGACACACAGTAGGGACAGATGTCAGAGCGAAAACCCTACCGATGTATGAAAGGTGTGGATTAAGATTCAGATAGTGATGGAAAAAAAACATCCAAATCTTCTATTTCAGAGGAGAAGAGATTACAGTGATTTTCAAGGTATGAGAAGGGAAAGCACAGAGACGTAGGGGACAGAGTGAAAGAAATTGATCCGTCCTTGCGTACAGACACTCTCTACATTTCTATCATTCACAGGGAGACAGACAGCGCTTGGTCTGACAAGGGTGGTCATCACTCGTCTGCAGCGGGGCTCTGACAGCAAAATGACGAGGATAAATGGACTGGCCAGCTATCCCAACCAAGACACATGCTGCTGGAGAAATGATACATTTATCTAACTCATAATTTCTATCTGTCATGATCAAGTCCTTCAGTTCCCGTGTTCAATTATTCTTCAGTTCTTTCACACATGTATTTATTATTATTATTTATTATTTCACACATGCAACATTTACCCCGATAGTGTGACATCTTTTTATCCTGCAGAATTGATACCCACTGAGAAAATTGGCATTGATCTGTGGACTTTATAAAACAGCACAGGTGGAAATCCAAGACACAGCAACACAAAAATTGTATTGTGTATTAGTGATGCAGTGGGACGTTCCCATGGAGATGTCCATTCTGATAGCCTATTAGTCCAGCCAGTGGGATGCAGGATCGCTATGAAACACTGAGAGGAATGAACAGCACCCTCCACTCGTCCCTCTAACCTGTTGTCATGCACCACAGCAATACAGTCAGTCGAGTCAAACCTAGTCAAACTGCATTTATGAAGAGTGTCGTTGGGCATGTGGTTTGACCTCATGTCATGGGAATGCGTTACAAGGGCAGTCAGAGGGGAAGGGAGGACACGAGAGATCCCTCTGAATTATTGAGAGTGCTTATTTGGTGACTTATGGTTGGTGGCTGTCAGGTACGGCATGATAAATTGTGCCAAGCAAGAATTACACTTTCTCATTTCTCAGCTGTCTATTTATCTGCCTTTCTCTGCCTGACCACCCATTCTCTGCCATACACTCATCCCTCTACCTCCTCTGTCCTTGTACTAGTAAGTTCCCAGACTGACTTTTGGGGCAGCGTGTCCTCAAAAGTCCTGTAATGAAGCAGCATATATGACTGTAGTGTTCAATATGGGTTTTGTTATGCTCTTTCAGCCTTGCATGACTCTGTGGATGGCAATGTCTGTTGGTCGGTTAGTTGGTCGGTAGGTCAGTCCACCACTTTGGGCCACACTGAAATATCTCAACAACTATTGGATGGATTGTCATGGAATTTAATACACATATCCATGGTCCCCAGAGGATAAATCCTAATGACTCTGGTGACCCTCTGACCTTTCCTCTAGTGGCACCAGCAGGTCAAAGTGTTTATTTAACCTATGAAATAGCTCATCATCTACTAAATTGATTGGCATAAATTCTGGCAGAGACATTCATGGTTTCTAGAGGATGTATCGTACGGACTACAGTGATCCCTTGACTTTTTCTCTACCGCCACCATGAAGTTGACACTTCAATTCAGTTCAATTCAGTTTTATTTATATAGTGCCATATCATAACAAAGTTATCTCAGGGCACTTTTTCATATAGAGCAGGTCTAGACCGACTCTTTATATTTGTGGTTTGTGGTTTTGAGTGAAATGTCTTGACAACTATTGAATGGATTGCCATGAAATTTGGTTTAGACAAATTCAGGATTCAGGATTATTTGTCATAACTTTTGTCATGATTGATAATGACCCTCTAGCACCACCATCAGGTCTAAATTTGAATTAGTCCAGCACTTTGGTTCTTGACCAAATACTAGCAAAACTAATGTACAATTGTACTTTGTGTTTATTTTGTGTAAGCAAATGTTATGAATGCTAATATGCTAAACTAAGATGGTGAACATGGCAAACATTATACCTGTATTATACATCAAAATGTTAGCATTGTCATTGAGAGCATCTTTTTTGCAATGGTTGTAGAGTTTTAGTCTAGTTTTCTTTTCACTTACAACTGTAGCATTTGGCTGACAATCTCATCCTGAAAATGAAAACATTGTGCCCCATCAATACTGTCTAACTTGAAGAGACAAGATACTGTACAGGGAGTCTATTAAGAAAAGAAACAAAATAAGTGAGATTGTTATTTTTTGAGAAATCAGAGACAAAATTACTCAGTGGGGATATAGAGATGCTTGAAAACATGAGTTTTCAGTAAATGATGGATAACTCTGCTTTTCAGACCAGAGAGGGAAGGTTATTCCACCTTTGGGGACCCAGCAGGGAGAAGAGTGGTGACCATGTGGAAAAGCGACCAGGGAAAGGAGAGCAAAATGGCTGGAAGTGGCCGGTGCGTACAGCCCTGGCCTTGAGGTAAAGGAGTGTTGGCTCTCAGACCAGCATCAGGTTTTTAATCTAACTACAAACAGCCTGCGGCAGCCAGTGGAGGAACTGTAAGAGGAGGGGGACAAGGGTGATTTGGTGAGGATGAAAATGAGGTAGCAGCATCATTCTGAATGAGCCACGGGGGCTGGAAGAAGTGTTTTGGAGGGAGTAAGAGGAGGGAGTTGCAAAGGAAATGATTATAGCTTGAACATGGAGCAGGGTTGAGTCCTGATGCAGTGCACATTGTAGGTGGAGTTCACTTAGCAAATAGATAAACTGATGGATGATGAGTGAACACACGGCACAGGGACAATCTTGACTTTGGTTGAGCCCATTCAAGCTTAGAAGTCCTCTCTCGATGAACACTAATCTCCCAGGACCATGAAGTTTGGGGTTCTTCAAGACTTGCTTCTCTTTGAGTGGCTTTGTTTTCCTTTTTATTGTGAACATACCAGGAGACCCATTTCCCCATTTCTAATTGACATTCCCTGTTGCATAATGTTTCTAACTGACTGATCAGGTATCAGAGATGGAGTTCTTTGTGTAAATGCAGTCTGAATAATTCATACAGGGCTGTCAGAGAGAGAGAGAAGGGGCATTTTAGAAATCAGCTCGCTAGGCCCCTGACCATGAATAATTGATCTGAACTGATTAAAATTTGCCATGATTACCCCTCACCTCCCCAACAGATAAAACGCCACACCTGTGTTTGCTGTCTCTTTACTTATTGTCCCCTTTCTCTCCTTCCTCTCGCTCAAACATGTTTCAATTAACCACATGCGGTCACACTGTGTGTGTGTGGTGGAATGCAAGACACTTCAGTATTGTTGCTGTTTCATATTGTCAGTTGGATTTCCGGGCAACAAGCTGACTCTCCTCTCTTTCATGTGCATTCATAGGCACGCTCAAGCAGAATTCAGTTCATGTGTTTTGTATTCAGAAAACAGTATTGTGCTACTGTTCTCTGTGTTCCTGATGAAAAATACAATTAATCTATGCTCTAACTGCTATTCCAAATAATAGACCTTGATTAGCTGCTGTTGAAGTGCTGGAAAACATTTCTTCTCCTCTTCTTCCCTCAGGCAGTGGATCCTCAGATAGCCTAAGACTTTATCTCAAACACAACTGTAATTGCAACAGGCATACTGTCTGATACCCTGTAACACTTAAAGATAGTGTGCTCCCAACAGAGCTACCTTGAGCAACTTGTCTTCACCCGCTGCACATTTGCACATCAGATAACACCCATGCACACAGACACATTGCGGGCTCATTCTGCATTGGGATCGCTTCTCACTTCTCTTAACCTTCAAAGTCCAACTAAGGATGGCACTTAGATCTGTGTTCCATAGCCGAAGAAAGAAATGCGTGACGGAGAGCAACTTGAAGGAGGAGAGAGGCAGGGAGCGGGAGGAAGAGTGGGAGAGTGACAGCTAATGACAGTAGCTACAAGCTGTGACCTTTAGAGCGATCACACAAGCATGACGAACCAGGCTCAAGGTGACAGAGAAACAGGCTACTTTGGAAGAGGATGTTAAGAACAACAAAGCTTTGTGTGTCTGTGGTTTAGCAGTCATGGTGCAGCAGTGGAAATGGAGATTATAGGTACACAGGTGATCAATAACACTGTAATTGTTGTCAGAGAACAATGGTTAACTGTGTGTAAATGCAAGATAATATGCTCACTCAGGGCAACTTTGTGGGAGAGCTGTAACATTATTTACCTTTTTAACCTTTATTCATCCAGAAGAGGTTTTGTCATTCATTTTCGCTAACTAAATTTTCCAATATGGTCTGGGGATTTGAACCAGAAACCTTGCATCTTCTAAGGACTGTACGAGTGGTTTTGCATGTTGAAGGCCACAACCTGCAAATTGCATGTAGCCTAGTTTACAATATTGCTGACCATTTTTAAAAGATTTTTTGGATTGATTTCCTACTTTCAAGGCAGCCATTGTTTTACATAAAGATTATTATTATATGAAAATATCAATGTGGTGAAGCTTAAAATTTGTATAGGAAAAACATCACTGTGGACCATTTGTGGTGGAGATGCATTTGGATGCAAGGAGTCTACAGTCTAAGACTGTACTTAGGCACAGCTGTGCTTTGAGCTAAATGCTAATATCAGCATGCTAACATGCTCACAATGACAATGCTAACATGATGCTAAGCAGGTGTAGTGTTTATCATGTAGTTTAGTGATTTAGCATGCTAACATTTGCTAATTAGCACCAAACACAAAGTACAGCTGAAGCTGATGGACATCTTAGGTATTTGCTCATAAACCACAGTACTGGATAAATAGAAAATTTGACCTGATGATGGTGCTAGATGAAAAGTCAGGGTTCTAAAATTTTATCTTATTATTTTATCTGTACCAAATATCACGGCAATTCATCCAATCGTTGCTGAGACATTTGATCTAAAACCATAAATGTGAACCTCATGGTGGCACTACAGAAAGATTCAGGGGATCATCAAAGTCATTAGGATTCATCCTCTGGTTACCATGAATGGCTGTACTAAATGTCATAGCAATCCATCCAATAGCTGTTGAGACATTTCGTCTGGACCAAAGTGACGGACCAACCACCAACCAATCAGACTGTCATTGCCATCCCTAGAGCCATGCCACTAGTATGGCTAAAAACACCAACCAACACAGGTGGTCCTCTTGTATTCAGTTAATCCACAAATCATGGAGGCCTCACATCAGCAGGCCTAGGTCTAATTTAGGTCAACATATGACTATCGAGTAAATACAAAGAATTAATACTTCAGCCTCCATCAAGAAGACATCTTAATTGTACTGGCTGTTTCATTACAGCGCCCTCCCTGGTCACCTGTACTCTCAGGTCCAGTCTGGAAATAGGTGGTCCACACAGTAGGCCCATTGATCTACAGGTTTTAAAAAACAGGGGGAGGGGAGAGGACAAGGAGGTGTACTGGGAAGATGTGTCCAGTTCAGGTCCCTGGTGAAGGTTTTCAAGCGGCTGGGCGCTCTGTCTGTCCTGTCAGCCCTGAGCAAACACCCCATCCTAAAAAGGAAGAAGGGAAAAAAAACTCCCAGCTAGCATCACACACGGCTGGCCAGGGCCTCACTAGCAGTCCACTTGTCTGCTCTCCCCTCTGCAGAGCCTTCACGAGAGATGGGAGGAATACTAAGAGAGCAGGCATAGATTTTCTGCTGGGGGGTGGAGGAAGAGAGGCAAGGCTGTTGGAGGGTGGTGGGGTTGACTGCCCACATCAAACTCCCCTCCTTTTCTCTCACCCCTCTCCCTTTCTCCTCCTCTCCTTCTCATCTGCCTGGCTCTGGAGGGACCCTCTGTTTGTCAGCCAGGCAGTGGAGCGTCTCCCTCTAACCCCACCTCCTCCTGGTTCTCTGTCTTTTCCCTTTTCTTTCTCGTTCTCTCTCTCTAAACCTCCAACTCTCTCTTGCTCTGGTCCCCTTGTCTTTTCACAATCCCTGTTTCTTGCTTTCCTCAGGTCTGCTCTTCACTCCTCCTTTAAGGGGGAACCTATTGATAAAGTTAATAAAGGCCAGAGAAAGAGTGAAATATGATAGAGGGTGTTAAACAGGGTGGGGTATCTTTGCTCTACCTAGGTGCAAAGCAGTGGGAGATGATTAATTCGGTGCAAAGAAATTCTTCTAATAAGGTTGGTAAAAAACTGCACTGAATTAGTGAGAGCAAGTTGGCCAATGAGAGACAGAGTGACTGGCCAATAAAGCAATACAAGGTCTGTGCAGCATTTCAAACACTGTAAAATTTTAAAATTGCTTTACTACACTGATGTTGCACTGCAGATGTGTCCATGTGTAGCCTTAGTGCACAGGCTACACATGAACTCTCACTTAAAGGGGAACTCCACCGATTTTTTACACATCAAAGTCTGTATACAGGTCTCGGCGAGTACTACTCCATATGTAAGAAAAAGTTGTCAAGATGTCACTTGAGTAAGCGTCAGTTGGGGCTGAAAACTACAAGTTTGAAAATGAAAATAATCTGTGGGTGTAGAGTTAGAAAGAAGTGAGCTTACCAGACCTCCGTAGCCCCCTCCTCATCTCTGCTTGATGCTAGCGGTTTGAGCCACCAGCATAACACACCCAACTCTTGTGTCGAGTTGCATTGTGGGTGATGTAGGCACTAGTTTTTTCACAAGGAAGAAGAATGGATAGAATAAAAAAGATGATATCTCTGGTTCTACTGCATTGATTTTGATACTTCTTTTTTTTTTTTAAACTGTTCATCATGACTTTGACAATGTTAGGAGTGCAATGCTAAATCAGTTGCACACTCAGATCACCTATATTACCAAAAAACATATTTTCTTATTTATCCCTAGTGGTATCTTGCCACAGTTTTGGTTTAATTTCCCCAGGTTTTGAGATATCTGTCTTTGAGATTTCTACTATACCCCAAGACAATGGAGGTGAATGGAATTTTGTTTGTGGTGCTCACAGCAACATCTCTTTCCAGAAGCAGTGTCCCTGTTATTCTGGATTATCCGCAAACCTCACTGTCAATAGGTTTCACAAGGACTATTTCTTCAGTACAAAGGAATGGACACTATTATTGGGAAGACACATTACTGATGAATTTTATTAATGTAATTTTTCAATGCTGTAAGCACCACAAACAAAATGTATTTCACTTACTTATTAGGGTGGAGGCAGAAATCTCAGAGATGGATATCTAAAATGCAGGATAAATAGAGGAAAGTGAGTTTTTCTTCATAATTTAGGTGAAACAACCCTGTATCTGAATTGATCAACCCTAATTTTCTCCCTGGCAGACATCCTCACCTCTCTTCCTCTCTTTCCTCTCTGCCTGCCTCCTTTACTCCTCTTTTTTGCTTCCCTGCCTCCTTTTCAGGCCCAGTCAGCCCAAGCTCGCTCCACACGTGTGCCAAGATTAGAGAGAGATCGTGGGGCTCTATTGATTTCTGAAGCTGTGAGATGACAAGTTTCATCTCAGATCTCCCTGTTTACATCTGACTCACTGCAAGCCGCTTGTGGTCTCCCAGAAAGGGGTACAATAAGGAATAAGAGAGAAAAGGCACCAATATTTCCCTTGTCTGAAGAAGATGGTTTCCTGTTATTCTGTCATGCTGCATGTACAGGCATTTACACTCTATATCATCTATGTCTTAAGTATACTATTGTTTAGGTTTGTAAAACCGCCAGGGGCTAGTCCTGGCACGCCACTGAGCTGCCAGGTCAGATTGTAGTAAATGCCGAAACAGTGGAGGGTGAGTCACAATGGCATTTGGAGGAGGAGGTCCCAGCAGATGAAAGTCATCACGCCTGCAGATGTGGCCTGCAGCTGGGGCAGGTGGATCACAAACTGCCACAACAAGGGAATCGCTGGAGATAGAGTAAGGGTGTGGCATCGACTAGATCACATCAAGGGAAAGCCCCTCTCCCACAGAAAGACCCCCACCACCACCACCACAGACAGGAGAAACTATGGATTTGACGTTTTCTGATCTGTCATCGTTTTGTCAGACAAACCCCTGACTCTGTGTGACCTTTCACTGCATAGCTTGTTCCCCCTTATTCTTTGAGGCAGCTGACACAGAAAGAAGTGTCACACATGATTTCTATATCGGCTTGTTTTTGTGAGACATATGCGACAAACATGCATCTGTTTGCTTTGCTCACTGTCTTCATCAGCCAGGTGTGTGGCATTTTTATCCTTAAGGATTCTATGCATCACTGGATGTATAAATCAGTCACACACTGGGTGCTGGTGTCACTGAAATGTGGACATTAATGGCTGACAGTCTATTGACTGGCCTGCCAAGCCTTGTTAAACCAACTGGCAGCTTTTCCGAGACCAAAGCCTACATCTCATCCTTTTATACCAACAACAAACTTCCTTCCTCCCCTGGAGCTATTTATCTACCTTTCAATTCATGTCACTTTTCATTTCTTGCTATTGTTTTCAGCTGTCTTCTTGCCCGACCCCTGTTCTCTCTTGAAAGATGCATGTGGATTACTGGCAGTTTGCTGGGGGTTTTTTTTCCTACCAACATGCCACGATTCTATGATTGGCCTATGAAGCTCTCTTTGAAGCTTCCCTGCATCTCTCTAAACATCTTGCGTAACATCAAAGACTACGCATTACAGGGGGCCAGAGTTCAACTGGGAGCCACTGCAATTCAAGCATTATCTCTCCTTTTCCCTTTTCCCCTCTTCTTCAAGGGTCTTGTTTCTGCACAGCGCTGCTGAAGGAGAAGAATAGCGATCAGAGGGGAAACGGGGAGGAGGAGGAGGAGGAGGAGGAGGAGGAGGCAGCTTCTCCTCCTGCGTTTGTGTCCATCATGTGTCATGGCCGCTCTTGGCTTTCATGTTCTGTCTGGCTGAGTCTCCTGCTCCAGCAGTCTCTGTTTCCTCGCTGAAAATCTGTGTCCCTCAGAGGCAGGAGACACTCTCTCCTCTGCATCCATTTCAGCTCAGCTCAGCGTAGCTGGGCTCTGCTCTCACCTTGCTGACACCAGCTCCTCAGCAGACACCTCTTCCCTGCATGGGCTCAGGTGGCTGACAGGCAGCTGTCCGTATGGATAAAGCAAGAGAGGACACACACTGTAGTAGGCAGTCACCATCACTGCCTACTTTTCTAACACCTTTGCTATTGCCACCTCTTTGGTTTAGAAACTTCTCCTGGAAGCATCTCACACTACCTCAAAATAAATCTACCTAAAGTGACATCAGGTGATGTTTTTCTTTGTTTTTACTCAGGTTTGATTGAAGGTTACGCAGGTTATGTTTTTTTTAATGTATTTTGTAGTTTCATTCTTCTTCTTTTTTTTTTTTTTTTTTACTTCAGCAGCTCATAATGTTCAAAGTAAACACAGAACATCATCTTCACCCTTTCATGTCACTGCTTTTTGCTAACGTAGAATAATTATGCTCGCTACATCTCAAGTGTGGCTAATTGTTGAGCTTAATATAGAGGACTTTGACTCAAACACTTGAGAAGTAGTCCGTGTTTGATTACCATGGGAAGGAAAATTCAGTCGCAGGGGCCCAAAACAAGCCAGTGGCTGATGAAGACAAATGTGCAAACACATGTTGGCAGAATTGCTTTTTGGTTGAGCGTGATCGGCTACGCTCAGGAGGGCGGAACCAGGAGTTGTGATTTATAGTTTTGTGCTGTCCCTGGACCACCACTGTCTGCTCCCTCCCACTACTGTAATTACCATGTGTGTCTATTAGAATAGTCCTGCTGCCCACAATGTATCACCTCAACCGAGAGGAGAGGAGAGGAGAGGAGAGGAGAGGAGAGGAGAGGAGAGGTAACACTTACCACAGGTAGTCTTGTTATTCAAACAGTGTTCTCTACAAAAGCATGATACACAGGAAGAGTGGAGAGCAAAAACACACTGCAGATGATGTGATAAAGGTCAAAAAGAATAACGCTGAAAGGCTGAGGGGTGTATTGAAAGGGGGAAAATAAGGACAGACACAGGTATCTTCCTACAATAGGACATGTATGGCTTTATTTGGATGCTATAAACCAGCCTCTTTGTATTCTGTAATGCTACGGATCTGCCATTAATGTAATTTAGCTAATAATTTAAACAACATCAAGGTTGTTTTTATGTGCTTTTTATGTAGCTTCACCTGTGGATTTCACAACATATTCAGTGTCGTTTTACATTACATGTCCCCCTACATCTTATCAGTATCCCTCCCGACCACTCTGCTTTGACTAAAGTCTGCTGGTCTGGATTCAGTTTGCGTTGCCTTGGGCCTTATAGCATCTCCTAGTGGGCAAACTGCCCGCTGTCTTCAGTCCCATGAAAATTAATGCTTTGAATAATGTGATTCAGTCAATACCTTCAGGTACCTTGACAAATAAGAGAACTTGACATCTTCTGAGCTTGTTTATAAAGTGGATTTCTCTGCAGTGTTTCCATTATGGATCATTTTCCTTTGCTGTTTTATAGTCAGAGTGTGTGCGCTGTCCACTTCCCACAGACTTTGTCAAAACATTTGTATCTGTCTGCATCAATTACAGCTTTGTTTAGAGCTAATTAACCATTTTACGTAAGGGAACTAGATTTCTTTTCTTTCTCAAATGAATCATTTTTGTCTCGTCTACCTAAAAAGGAACTGAATAACCTTTTTCTTCTTCACGAGAGCCCTGAACCGATAATGAGACCTGGCACTGAGCTCTGGTCAGTGTCATTTATGCTGTAATTGGCCTAAGGGTGTAAAGGGCAGCCATGCATCAGAGAAGACAGAGAACTAAGTGGCTTACAATGACAGGACTGAGAGAACGAAATACAAGTAGAGGGCTCGCATAAGTCACAAACTGAAGAGAGTTTATAAGCTGGTTTATGATACAACATGCATTATGGGTACAACAAGACATAGTGATTATTACACAGATGAATAAATGCATGCATGATTGATTGATTTAATGAACAAATTAGTGTTTTTTATGTCCATCAAAGTGTTATTTCACAGGGGACACACTAACATCTAAACATATTTTCAGCATTCGGCACTCACATTCAAAAGAAAGAAAGAAAATAAATTAACTAACAAAGCATCATAGTATACCATACATCTAGAAAAAGGTTTTAAAAAATCTGTTTTATGCTTGCCATTAACAGCATACAGTAGAACCTACAAACTGTCAACATAAAAAACAACCTATACAATATACTTTTATTAATCCTCTTTTTATTAAATAATCTGAATGCAAAAAAAATAAATATTTATTGATTTTATAATTTAAACATATACCAGCAGTTAAATAATCACAGTCTTTTTTTCTTAATCTTGCTAAAACCTCTTAACAAGCAGCAGTGTCCTCTTCACAGAGTCTCACAAATCTAAATGTACTAACCATTCTAAGATCCCAATGTTACTGCAACAACAGCTTCATACAAAACAGAGCAGTAACATTCAAAATATAAGTAAAAATGAACATTTTATTATTATATTTGTGCCTCTGTAAAGTATCACTTAGACTTAATTTCGACTTGATGACTTGATAGTTAACTTCAAATAGTTAGCTTTCAGAAGAGACCAGTATGGGGTGCTTGTTAAGGGCTTTTAAAATGACTAATTTCTCATAATATGATACAAAAAAATGCATTTGATTTTCAGTTTCTTTCAGTTTTAGTGCACATTTGGCAGAGCCTATCCTGTTCATCAATACAAACATCTGGTTCCCATGGTTTCCTGATGTAACAGCAAAATCCTTCACCTGAGCTTGGCATGAATAGACCATTTTTCTTTTACATTAAAATCTTTAATCATGCCAATATTCATATTTTCGAAAAAGTTGAATTTTTTCACGTTACACAGGGGTAGCTTCGTACGTAGTCTCCCATCATTCATATTATATAGGCCACTATCTACTCGTACAAATAGCCCATTTTACTTAACCGTGTTTCAGTAACAGTTTGTTTCCACCAACAAACATCTTATAGACCTGAATTGAATCTGTTCACACCCTTAAATTCCAATACATCCCCACTACATGCGGTGGAAACAAATTGTTGGCAGCATTGCAGTTGTTTTAAATGGTTGAATCAAGGGTCACATGAATAATTGAGGTTACACAGAGGATGGGGTTGTGCTGTTCACACTGATATCATAGCTCATTAGAGAAATAACCACAGTCTCAATTGATCTCTGTGACCACAAGCTCAAGTGGTCCAGGATGAATTTGTGAGCCATTGATTTCTATGGCTTATTAAAGGTATGAGTATCTTACTATACAGAGAGATGTGAAAGCAGGATTACCAGGAAATAGAGGTATTGATTGGGTCAAGAAGCTGGGGCTTACATTTTAAATTCCACCATGGAGACAGGATTTGACATAACAACAGCATTGACTGAAAGATATGGGAAAATATTCTGATGAGTCACAAATTCCTTGGTCGTGTGTTTAAAAAAACACAGAATATTTATGTTATCAAAAATAATTATACTAAGCATTACACAGGTGATTGCAACTCTAGATAGATAGATAGATCAGAATAAGCTAAGATAGAATAAGCAAATAAACAAGCATTTATAACACATTTAAAAAAGTCTGCACAGTCTGAAATCTCAGCATATTTCAGCCCTCTTTTCTGCAAATACTGTAATTACTGTGTGAAGCTTTTCTCTGTGAGACTGAAACATTATTTCCGTCACGGTCTTTCAGGTCTTAATTATACCCTGGGCATAAGACAAAGGAAGAAAGCCATCTTATTCTTGCCCCTACACTTATAAAGAATTACTGTATTACTGTATTTCATAATAAAAGACGACAGACTTCGCTGAAATCATGTTTTAGTCACAGAATTAAGGCAAAATTAGTTTCCAACAAGAGCTAGCCTAGTCTGTTGCAACAAAAAACTCCATATATATGCAAAAAAGGTAGCCCCGGTAGCCTATTAAAACTGAAAACACATGATTACTTACTTAGAAACATTCATCCACTGTAATCATAATTTTTATTTCAGTTTATCTAATTTTTTCAATCTCTAATCTCTTCTTGTCCAGTAGGTGGCAGTGTCGCTGCATGTTTCATCTTGTCTCATGTGTGACGACAACCCGGAAAAAGGAAGCCTTTCCATTCAAACAGCCATGGTCAAGATATACTATATGAAGTCCTTCAGTCAGTTACAAGAATAGCAAATCAGGGTTCCAGCGCATGTAGGGGTGAGGGGGAATGAGACGGTGGATGAATTGGCAAAAAGGGCTTTAAAGAAAGGAAATATAGAAATGCAAATTAGTATCAGTAAAGCAGAGGTCAAATGTATAATCTGGGGAAAAAACAACCAACTGTGGCAAGATAGGTGGGACAGAGGGGGGAAAGGGAGGCATCTATATTCAAATTCAAAAGAGTGTCAAATTTGACACTCTTTTGAATTTGATATAGATGCCTCCCTTTCCCCTCTAGGGTAGGTAGTGGACACAGGAAACTGTATTGACAAGGTTATGGTTGGGGCACTGTGCGTTAAATAAAACACTGGAAATGGTAGGGAAACACCAAACAGGATTTTGTGAGGGATGTCAGGAAGAGGAGTCAGTAGAGCACGTAGTTTTGAGCTGTAAGAGGTATGGGACACACAGAGAGAGGATGAGGAATAAGTTGAGGGAATTAGGGGTGCAGGAATTCACATTAAGAGGATTACTGAGCATGGGTGAGAGAGCACAGGTCAGGGTACTGTTAGCTTTGTTAAGGGAAGCAGGGTTTTTTATAGGATGTGATGGATAAGCATGGATAGGGGTTTTATAGTAGGACTAGGTTGCAAAGTTGGGAGGATAAAATCCCAGCAAACAGGTAACCTTCAGGGAACGTTCCCTGAAAAAACCTTTAGAGAACCTTTAGGGAACGTTCAGAGAAAAAAACCCTATAAATGCATGACATGTCAAGGGTTTTTAAAAAAACCTTCAGAGAACTTTCAGGGAACATTCCCTAAAGGTTCTGTGAAGGTTTTTTAAAGAACCTCTAGAGAACCTTCAGGGAACGTCCTCTAAAGGTTCTCTGAAGGTTATGTAAAGGGTTTTTAAAAGACCTTCAGGGAACGTTCCCTAAAGGTTCTCTGAGCGTCATGTAAAGGGTTTTTAAAGAACCTCTAGAGAACCTTCAGGGAACGTCCCCTAAAGGTTCTCTGAAGGTTATGTAAAGGTTTTTTAAAAGACCTTCAGGGAACGTTCCCTAAAGGTTCTCTGAAGGTTATGTAAAGGGTTTTTAAAGAACCTCTAGAGAACCTTCATGGAACGTCCCCTAAAGGTTCTCTGAAGGTTATGTAAAGGGTTTTTAAAAGACCTTCAGGGAACGTTCCCTGAAAAAACCTTTAGAGAACCTTTAGGGAACGTTCAGAGAAAAAAACCCTATAAATGCATGACATGTCAAGGGTTTTTAAAAAAACCTTCAGAGAACTTTCAGGGAACATTCCCTAAAGGTTCTGTGAAGGTTTTTTAAAGAACCTCTAGAGAACCTTCAGGGAACGTCCTCTAAAGGTTCTCTGAAGGTTATGTAAAGGGTTTTTAAAAGACCTTCAGGGAACGTTCCCTAAAGGTTCTCTGAGTATCATGTAAAGGGTTTTTAAAGAACCTCTAGAGAACCTTCAGGGAACGTTCCCTAAAGGTTCTCTGAAGGTTATGTAAAGGGGTTTTAAAAGACCTTCAGGGAACGTTCCCTAAAGGTTCTCTGAAGGTTATGTAAAGGGTTTTTAAAGAACCTCTAGAGAACCTTCAGGGAACGTCCCCTAAAGGTTCTCTGAAGGTTATGTAAAGGGTTTTTAAAAGACCTTCAGGGAACGTTCCCTAAAGGTTCTCTGAGCGTCATGTAAAGGGTTTTTAAAGAACCTCTAGAGAACCTTCAGGGAACGTCCCCTAAAGGTTCTCTGAAGGTTATGTAAAGGTTTTTTAAAAGACCTTCAGGGAACGTTCCCTAAAGGTTCTCTGAAGGTTATGTAAAGGGTTTTTAAAAGACCTTCAGGGAACGTTCCCTAAAGGTTCTCTGAGCGTCATGTAAAGGGTTTTTAAAGAACCTCTAGAGAACCTTCAGGGAACGTCCCCTAAAGGTTCTCTGAAGGTTATGTAAAGGTTTTTTAAAAGACCTTCAGGGAACGTTCCCTAAAGGTTCTCTGAAGGTTATGTAAAGGGTTTTTAAAGAACCTCTAGAGAACCTTCAGGGAACGTCCCCTAAAGGTTCTCTGAAGGTTATGTAAAGGTTTTTTAAAAGACCTTCAGGGAACGTTCCCTAAAGGTTCTCTGAAGGTTATGTAAAGGGTTTTTAAAAGACCTTCAGGGAACGTTCCCTAAAGGGTCTCTGAGCGTCATGTAAAGGGTTTTTAAAGAACCTCTAGAGAACCTTCAGGGAACGTCCCCTAAAGGTTCTCTGAAGGTTATGTAAAGGTTTTTTAAAAGACCTTCAGGGAACGTTCCCTAAAGGTTCTCTGAAGGTTATGTAAAGGGTTCCCTAAGGGTTCCGAATGTTCCTGGAACGTTAAGAAAACGTTCCTGAATAACCGTAGGGGAACGTTAAGGTGTTTGTGTGTGTAAGTTTGTTTTTTTGTTTGAAGGGATGCAGATAGTTGTTGTAGATAGTCTGTTCCGCACTCCGGAGCAGAAGGTGGCGGTAATGCACCAATAAGCTGGATGCCAACCGCCGTAAAACTAGCAAAAGAAGAAGAAAAAGGAAGTATAAGTTTATTTGGGCGATCTTTCTTCTACATACAGCTAGCTAGCAAGTGTGTGTGAATGCTCAGCATAAACAAATACTTCGGCTGCTATTACAACGTAAGTTAACTGTATTTCTAGTTTCTAGTTTTATCATGAGGTTGCTTTTAGCTTCAGTGTAACCGCAGTGAAGTCCTTTGTTTCGCTGGTTCCCTTGCTAGCTAGCTAACTGCTAGCTATATCTGTTGACCCGTCCTGTGTTTCGACAGGAGCTTTGCTGGCGATTCTGCATCCGTCCTGCAAGTCGTCTTGCCTGAGGGAAAATGTCGTCTGGCAGGAAAGGATCCTGGACATTTGCTGTAGCCGCAGTAGTGACCTTGTGTCTGCTGGAGGCTGTTGGTTTTGCGCAGGCGAAGGTAAAACATGCAGCTCCACGCCTGATAGATGCCACGTTCATAACCCACACTGGCTGGTGACCGATGTGTTCCTTTCCCCTCTGGTAGTGGGGATAGTGTTATTTTTGTCACTGTACTTTTTGAATCCCTTTGTTAAATAGACTTTAAAAAGTCTATTTTTTTTAATTAAAGAGTGGAATGAAATGTCTTCTCATTGTGTAATGTATTTGATCTTATAAGTGATTATTTTGTTTATGTAAAGATGTTCAGTAACCCTCTGTGTATCGCTGCTCTTCTCTTTTTTCCAGTAAATTTAATTGAGACGGATATAACAAGTATACAACAACAATATAACTAGTGTACTGTATACGTATATGCAGTTGAAACCATGTAAAGCTTGCAGGTGTTATGTTTTAGCAGCTTTTTTGTTGGTGCATTCAGCTATAGATGAAATATAGATGATCAGCTTAGAAAAGTTTGGCTTCTTGTTTGTAAATTTTGATTTAGGACTGTGAAATTTGGTCAAAATAAAGGAATTGGGTAAGAATAGATAGCTGAGCGAAAACATTAAACAGTTGGCTAAGGTTGGGGCCTCTTTGACCCAATTTTCTTGACAATTAACAGAACTTCGAGGATGTTCGCTGCAAGTGCATCTGCCCACCATACAGAAACATCACTGGCCACATATATAACAGAAATGTCTCCCAGAAGGATTGGTAAGAGAAACGCTTCACACTCATCTTGTTTTTGCCCTGCAGAGTAACATTATTAACAATTGTCCATTAGCTTTACCCGTTTATCCTTGAGGGTTGCGGGGGCTGGAGTCAATCCCAGCTGACATTGGGCGAGTGTCGGGGTACACCCTGGACAGACCTCCCGCCCGTCTGGTAATGTGTAGAAATGTCTAACACACGGACACTTTGATGTGTTTTACAGTAACTGCCTCCATGTAGTGGAGCCCATGCCGGTGCCTGGCCATGATGTGGAAGCTTACTGCCTGTTGTGTGAGTGCAAGTACGAGGAACGAAGTAGCAACACCATCAAGGTACCACTGGCTTTCATTAGGTTTTACTCTGACTTCTGGCAACTTACCTCATTCAATCTTTAATCTTGAGTCACACTAACCAAGATTAACAGGGTTGGTGTGATCGTATGCCACACAACATGAGTAATTTAAAACATAGTCTCTTTTGTTTGTATGCTTAATCAAAAAAAAAAAAAAATTGCGAGAGAAGTGTGCAACAGTGTCAGTGTTTACAGCAGAGAGCTGACTTATGCATCTCTTAGGAAGAGATGGGGAAAACATTTCTATCAACATTTTTTTAATATCTAAAACTGAAATTGTTTTACACACAACACCTAGCATGGTTTTCACAATAATTAATAAGTAACTAATACAGATAATACATTTTCAGTGCAAAGTTCTGTTGAAGACAAGCAGGAAGCAGTGTTGTTTGGGGTTGATCCCAGCGTGGTAACTTCAAATTATGTAGTATTTCCAAAAGTTTTCCGTTCTGTCTGTCCCAGGTAACCATCATCATTTACCTGTCTGTTGTGGGTGCACTGCTGCTCTACATGCTGTTCCTGCTACTGGTAGATCCTCTTATTCGCAAACATGACCCCTACACCCAGCCACTGCACAACGAGGAGGACTCTGAGGTAACCATTCGAGCAACACATTCTCAAACAAATGCATGTACTCTACACATGCATTTATTTCCTTTCAGTTGAATGTGAAGTCCGTGATTTAATTTATTCTTGGTTTTTGTGTGTGTGTGTGTGTGTGTGTGTTCGTGTTCAGGAGATGCGTCCGCAAGTGGACAGTGCCCAGGCCAGAGGAAACACAGTGCTGGAGCGGGTTGAGGGAGCACAGCAGCGCTGGAAAAAGCAGGTCCAGGAACAGCGCAAGACTGTTTTTGACCGCCACAAGATGCTTAGTTAAACCCTACAGCTGACCTCCAAACCAGGTTTAGAGTGGGTAAATTCCTTGGGCTCAGCGCTTTTACACTGTCACCAGCTGCACTATTACTAACCTCTTTGTCATTGCTGTGCACTGCACCCTCTCAATAAGTATTTCCTCGCACTGATCTAACAAGCAGATATTTTTAATTTATTATATGTAACGCTTTATGCTAAATTGAAGAAATTAGAAGTCATTTCAAATAATTTCAGCAATTTGCAATGCAACAGATTTTGAATGTCTCGATAAAGTAAGAACCTTTTTCGTCTATTTAGTCAGACTGTGAATAGCTTTTAAGCTTCCTCGTTATCATTTTTCTTAACTACTTGCTAATTTGGTATGACATTTAGCAGTTATTTCTTCTAGCATCATTTACAAAGTTACCTCAGAACAGGTAAGCTTTATATATGTGAATGGTCAATTTAAGCTCTTTGGGTAGAAAGAGTACCCTACTTGTGCTATTGCCAAGCATTGCACATTTCCTAATTTAGCACTAATAATAATTTATTCATAATTATTATTATTACCATTTATTTGTCCCCCATTGCTCTGCATAGTAACCTGGGCATATTAAAGTTCCCCTCCACTCAAATATATGTCTTTCTTCTTGTTCCTACAGTTGAATGTTTGAGCTTCACTGTACAGAATGATGTATGTGACACTAGAAGGATGTTTTCACATTCATCTGCTGAAAGTGGAAAGTTTCTATGTGCTCACTGAAAATCTGATTTTAAGGGGTGGGCCTACAAGCATGATTTGTGACATCACAAATAGTTTGGAAAGCCAATCCTGGTCCAATTTGCAACTTATACAAGTGTGATGTAGAAACTTGAAGCTTAAAGTGCACATACACCGAGAATGGACTTTACAGTGAAGTAGGTGATAAAAACTTTGGAATATTAGCATATTCATAGATTCTGGAGTTAGAAGGAGTAGATGCCTTTTTAAGGATTTTAATGTGGAAATATTTTTTTCAGACATATTGTTCCAAGCAGACTATTTGTGTATATAGTTTAATACATGTCTGGAGGGGATCTTTAAGTATAATCAATTTTGGGCATTTTAATTTAAAGCTTTGAAATTTCTACCTTTAAGACAGCCCCAATATGTGCCTTCTTATGTTTCTCTCCTTGTGTGGTTGAATGTGTTACAGCAAACCCCAGTGCAAAACATGGTCTACCAATAAATTTTGGCAGGTATATCTTCCTCCGAGTAATAGTTGTGTTTGTATGAATTAAATCTTTTATCTTGAATTTACCAGTGGAACCTGATTGGTAAACAGTTAGTTCATGAGGCAGGCACAAGGCCACATTTTTGTCCTGTATTTTGCAGTTGAGTTTGATGGAACATAACTTTCCCATGCAAAGAGAGAAATGGAGAACGGGGCATTTAACAGAGCTTCAAAGCCATCCTCAGTTGAATCAAATCTCTACCAATGGAGAATGTCCTAAATCAGTAAAGCTGCTGATAATGCGGTTAAGTGTGGTAGAATCAGGATGCCTCATGGCTTTGAATTGGCCTAGTGTGCATCATTGTGTGTCAGTGAATTCCCCCTCGCACTACTGAAGCTCCCTGTTGGAGAATTTTTAATACGACAAGGAAAGGCACACTGACTCACATGCACAATGTGAACTACTGACGTGTATTTGTCTCTAATAGTTTGTTTTATCACTGAAGTTGATTGATTGATATTGAGTATAATTTCATATCACTGGTATCAGTGTATTTATATTTATCTCCAGCCTAACTGGACTATTGCACTGCTCATGTCTATTCATTTGGCTTGATGTGAAACAATAAAAAAAAAAAGAATACTCTGGTTGAGTACAAGATTTTTTTTCCATTGCTCTGCATGTTTAGAAATATTCTTTAGGTTGCTGGAGAAGGCACTGCTGCTGATTATTGGCACCAGAGGGCGACAGTGCACAATATGTGGGCTTGCACTCTGCTCATGTACAGAAACACTGCTTTATCATCAAATTAATCCTCACATTTGGTGTTTTGTTCAACTTTTGGGAGCACATTCAACAATTTCACCTCTGTCTTATTAAATATTATGTTGAACATAAACTGTTGAATCCTTCATACCTATTTCACTACCAAAATCTTATGTAGCACTATCCAGACTAAGTTCTTTAGGGGTGGGCTTTATCATTTATCGACTTTAGTTTAAATTGTGTCGTGATGATGTGAGCCTATTTTGCTACCGTTTTACAAAATAATGTGATCCAAATGAATGATTCTGAGCACATTTTAGTCAGAAATTCACAAAATGAGTTGAAGTTCTTGATTTAGGTCTATGATGAGTTTTGTATGAAGTAATGTGTAACGGTGCAACACAGTTCATTTCATTGAACATCAGTTTGTTGAGTTATTTTTGCTTGCATTTTTTAAATTGTGACCCACATTGGAAAAATGTTAACACCTTCTTTTATAAGCACTCTATAAACATTTAGTAAATGGTTTACAACACACTGTAATGTAGTTGTACCAGACATAAGGACATTTTTTAGTGTTTATTAATTTTATTTGTCAGAAATTGTGACTTCTCCTATGAAGACATATTATATTAACAGTGTTTTACTATATTGTCATTCATTATCTGTTTACACACCAGCCTCCACCTATGTGTGCCCACAGAAGAAGTTATAGTCTTTGACAAATACATAGAAAACTCTTGTATGTGCTTGCAACTACATTAAATGTTTATATACTGCTCATAAATGCTTAATTTGAGGGGTTAAAGTAAGGTGTTACAAGCCCTACATTTCTTGCACGAAGGATTAACAAGGAGAAAGCCCCCACACTTAAACACACTGTGTGAAAGTTTGGGATTCGGAGGCTGACTATCTCAAGTGGTCCCATAATCATTTTTTTGGTGCAAGAAGTACTCCCCCCCGATCCCATCTTCCACCTTCCACCCCCCCAACCATCCCCAAGCATGGCCTGTCAGTGGTTCACAGTCTAAATTTAAACTACAGCAGGGCCAACTGCTCCTCCAGCCACTCTGTGCTCCTGTTATTTTTCCCTGCCAAGGGGGCTTTTTCTGTCAGAGGCCCTCAGCCAGGAGGAGAGGCCTGTGGCTCTGTGTGAGGGAGACTGAGTCAGAGGGAGAGGAGAAGAGGGCGGCGGAGGAGTGCACACAGGATTGGCAGGTCTGGAACCCAGGGGGCCTTCGCAACGGGGAGTTATACAGGGCCTCAGTTTGGGATTATACAGTGAGAGGACACATTTCTAGAGGACTGGGAGCTTGTCTCAGGTGGAGGCGTCAAGATGGCGGCCAACGGAGAGGCGGCCAAGCCGGTCATCATGAATGAAGAGGAGCTGAAGAGGAAGCAGAGGGAGAAGCTGAAGAAGCTACAGGCTACGGGGGGAAACCCTCGACCAGCGAGATCCCTCTTCCTCTTCACCCTCAAAAATCCCTTCCGCAAGGCCTGCATCAACATTGTGGAGTGGAAGTATCCTTTATATCTTATACACACATACACACACACCTACTTACTTTATGCACAACTCACAGACTTTTGTGTTTGTAATATTAAGTAGATATTGGCTTAAAAATGCGCCATTTAAACAAGTATTTTACTCTTGAAGATACAGTATGTGAGATACTGAAGGTATTATACAGTTATCACAGCATGTAGGGCTCTTGTTAGAAACACTGACAGCTAGGGTAAACAGAAATGAGGTGTCTGCAGGCCAGTGAATTATCGGTCATGTAGTTCACCTGTGGTAAGTGCGCCCAAGCCAAGTCTCTTTCAAATCTGTGTTAAGGCGATACCTGAAGTGTTAAGACTTTTGTTATATATCTGGCTTCCCTGTGTTAAAGTCAAGTTTTTAGCTTTCGTATTTTCACCTGGAGAGCTTCTTAAGCTGATCTATTTACATCTGGCAGACAGAAGCAATTAAAGAAGCTGCCTCTTGGTGCCCTGATAGCAGAGATTCTGCTTTTAATGTGGAAATAGCTGCTCTGAAATGCTGGCACTACGTGAGACTTGAAGCATGAACACAAGGCAGGCTGCTGAGTGATGTTATGGCCCCTATAGGGGGTTTCCTGCTTTTAGCCTGATCTCCATTCCTGGATAATACACATTTTACATCCAAAATAGAATGCACTAATCATATCTATCCAACGACAACAGACTTATCTTCACAATAGGACTTACAGAGTTGAACAGTGAATGTTAATTTTATAACTTCATTATAGTGTTAATAAATATAATTAATAAATATAGTTTCACTGAACTTTGTCTCCATATACTCAGCCATGTGTTTTTTTTACTGTAGCAGTTTAATCACATTGGTATGTGATTCTGTAACACGTCATAGGTGCTGTATTTAGAGCAAAATTACAGAAATTGATTGAACCCCTTAAATCCTTCTTACTGTATAAAAAAGGAACATCAAATGCTATCGATGCTTACAGATTTTAGAAAAAATAAATATCTCATAGAATAACCAAACAGCTTTTTTCCTGATGAGTTAGTCTGTGTTTAACTGGTTTGGTCATATTCTTGGGCAGTGCAGCTGTCCCGCGGCATCACAGGGAGACATGATGCTGACCTGGCAGGGGAATTCTCTTAGAGAGCCCCCTATGGACGAGAATGAAGCAGCACAGCAGACAAGATTACATTTACTGCGAGCGTTTTGCTGGCTACCCAATGGGCTGTTAAAGGGATGATGTTTCAGGCAGCATTTGGGGGCACTAATCAGTGTTAGCAGAGTCGCAGAGCTGTTTATTTGATTTGTTTCGCCACATTACATCACAAGAAACACAGAACAACTCATACAGATAAAGAAATGGACAATTTATTTTCTAAAAGTGTTTCTCAATCTTCCATTGTTAGTATTTACTGGACATGAACACAATTAACCCAAATATTATCCTGATGAATTATTCAGGATAAATTTAATCCCTTTGTTGATATTCATTTTGGGGGTAACTGGGATGTTACCAGTCCTCCACATGTATTGTTGTTATGATCCTAAGTTTCCCCATCCAGAACCTTTGAGATCATCATCTTATTGACCATCTTTGCCAACTGTATCGCTTTGGCTGTGTTCCTGCCCATGCCTGAAGAAGACAGTAATAACACCAACTCGAGCTTGGTGAGTATGAGTATGAACACAAACCCTTTCTTTAATGTATGACTCAGGACTCGATGAGGAGCTTTGGCCCGGTGGGTGAATGTTGTATTGATATTTGTTTGTGGAAAGGAAACAAAACTTTGTGATCTCTTGTTTCTGAAGGATCCAGTATTTTACCATGATCAGTAGATGACTGCAGCTGTTTCAACAAATTATTATGACTGCTTTGAGCCAGCAAAGTTAGACACTTCAGAGCTAAGTGTTTCAGCTGGTCACTGGTCTGGAGTGCCAAGCCCCATTTAAATGCTTCCAGGCACAACACAGTTCTTAATTTGGAGTCCCATCTGTGTCTGCAGAGGAACATGTCATCACTGTGCTATTAGTTTATCCTCCAACTGTGATTAGTTTATCCTTCTCCGATCAGAAACTGGCTATTGAAGAAGACAATAGTACAAAAACACGAGTATTAACTACCAACACAAGCAGGAGTTTTTATTCATTTATAATTAGATGGAAATGCCCTCCAAACTGGTTAAAATATACAAGCCTTTAAAACTGAGCTTGTTATATCTGAGTGGATGAGTTTTCAGGGTTTGCATGGCTTTTTTTTTTTTGCAAAACAGACAATAATTTTGGAAACATTTATTACGTATTCTGCCAAAAACAAATGAAGAAGCCTAAGGGTTTCATGACTCCTCTCACTCTAGATGGCAGGTGATTCACAGTTTCTATCATGTTAAAGTAGTAAACTAGGTGTTTGACCCTTGGATGCTCCTGACGTGTTTACAAGTGTTATTATATTTCAGCCTCATAGGTGTGTGTTTACACTGTGGTGAGGATATGGATAGTGTATCATAGGTCAGTAACTGAACGATAAAACACAGGGATGAGCAAAATATATATGTTTGCTCTTGCACAGTGTACACATCTTGCCAATGTCTAGATATTTGATATTGTATTGACACTGGTGTTATGGTATTGAAGAGGCTTGTGAGAGACTGGATATGTGGATCGCTGTCTCTAAGCGGCCTGACGTCCATCTCAAATGTCAATATATAGCACCCATCACCTTCTTTCCACCGTTCAGTCAATAAACTCTGCACATCACTAGGTTAAAGCTGTCAGTCTTGTAGGTACCCAACTCATTGACCTACACGCCAGAGAAACTCATCAAGTCATCAGGTATCTGGGCCTGAAAGTGACCCCTTTTCTTTAATATCTTTGCTTTGGCCCACTCACCAGCCTCCTCTCAAATCCTTCTTACATCTTGCTGCGCCATTCCTCAGAGGTGAGCAATGTAAGAAGAGCTGGTTAACTTCACCCCCCCCCGTTGCTGTTAGAAGTAGGTCGGCCCAGAAAGCTTCACCACACTGACGCAGGTGGATACAGGAGAGTCCACAAATGTTGCCTCCTGTAACCACAATCATACTCATATACTCATAAAATATGATGGTTTGTAACACTGATACGCTACAACGTAGAAGCGCAGGTGTACTTGTTGCCCCACTATGTTTAATTTAAATAACATTTCTTGAGTTTTAGTCAATAAATGTATGTAACATTGTTAATATATGCAAGGTTGGCCTTGGAGGTTCTAATTGATTAGGGGCTTGGGGATTGCTGCTGGATGCTTCAGCCAAACATTATTGACCTGATTTGTTTTTAAAGGATGAAAGGGAAATAAACAGCATATTATATATAATTTTTTTTACCTTACCTCAAATAAACTCTCCGATTTTGATGATAACGTGAAGTTGCGGCTGGATCCCCTGGGAGCTCAATCATACTGTTCTCATATTACAGCTTCTTCTCCTGCTACATTTGTATTTACGTCAGCAATGAAGAGCAAAAGAAGAAGTGGTCTATTTAATGATGACAATTTCAAGCTGCTTTTTTAAGCAAATATGTGCGATTTAGTGTTTTGGTCGCCAAATACTGCTGCCCTGACGTTGCGGAAATGTTAGTCCTACTTGTGTGCGTTCCCCCTGTTTGTTGTTAGTGGCAGTCACTACTGAGAAAAACCATACTCAGTTTTGTGTCCTTCTGCTGTGTGTCGACCTCCTCTGTCTTTTAAAATATCAATGCTGATTATAAAAACACAGATACAGGCCTGATTTGAAAAGAGGTGATTTTATTCAACCACCCTGACGTTTATCTGTTGACCACCTCTGAACTAAGAATTAAAATTTTCTGCAAACAGTTTGCTTTGTGTTAGACTGTTGTTTTCAAATTGTTTTATTAATCACAATGTGAGTCATGGGCCATTCGTCTGTTAAAACCTTCTAAGGTCGTGTTTATGCTGCGTCAAAATTAGCTGTCAAAGCTAAGGAGTTAATCTAATGCCAGCAGTATCTATTGCTATTCTGCCCTAGCAGGTGCTTAAATGCCAGAGTTGTCATTTAATCCAATCATTCCATATTGTACTAGAGAATTGAACCTGAAGGTTGTGAGCTTTATATGTAAATGTAATTTTCTGGTTTGTGTTTGTCTTGCTGCAGGAGAGTTTGGAGTACATCTTCCTGATCATATTCACATTAGAGTGCTTTCTGAAGATAGTGGCGTATGGGCTCGTGTTCCATGAAGGCGCCTATTTACGGAACTGTTGGAACATATTGGACTTTGTCATCGTCTTCATGGGGTAAGATGAGCTCTGAGCTGCAGGTGGATATTTCTACCAGCAAAGTCCACAGCTTCCCTTTGACCACATCTAAGAAACTGCCATTGACACTTCCATTTTAATAGTTGAAAATGTTATGTCTTATAGTAATATCAAAACTGGTATGTTGTGCTGCCGAATGCCCATTTTGTAGTGCCCATTTTCTATCGAGGTACTTACGGTTGTATAATCTTTTCCTATAGTCTCTTCACCTTTGCCTTGGATACCATCAATAAGATAGCAGGTGTGCCAATGGAGAAGGGTGGGGGGTTTGATATGAAGGCTCTGAGAGCCTTCAGAGTGCTGCGACCCTTACGTCTCGTCTCTGGAGTCCCCAGTAAGAGCCTCTTCTGTAATCCAAAAATACTGATTAATTTGGGAACACGGTATATGTGAAGAAAGCTTTCTGGAGACACAATGTTTTTGGTTTTACTGTTCACATTCAGGTCTGCAGGTGGTGATGAACTCCATCCTCAAAGCCATGCTGCCTCTGCTGCACATCGCCCTGCTGGTCTTTTTACTGGTCACCATCTATGCCATCATGGGACTGGAGCTCTTCAAGTGCAAAATGCACAAGACCTGCTATTACACTGGCACAAGTATGTATAAAGGGCACAGTCAGACACTGTTGCACTTGGGCTTTTTTTTATATGTTGTCATTTGTAGTCATGCCTGATATATTATCAGTTATGATTCCCTGAAGCTACATTCAAAGATGAAATGTATCTCTTCTCTTTGGCCCACAGATATCTATGCCACAGCAGAAGGTGAGCTGCCTGCACCCTGTGCTCAGGCTGGTAACGGACGCCGCTGCACCATTAACGGCTCTGAGTGTCGGCCAGACTGGGAAGGTCCCAACAATGGCATCACACACTTTGATAACATTGGCTTTGCCATGCTTACGGTCTACCAGTGTATCACCATGGAGGGATGGACCAAAGTTCTCTACTGGGTCAGTGACCGCTTGAACATTGTCTAAGTTGTTTTTCAGTTTCAGTGTAGGGGAATTTCTGCTCTTGCCTCCAAAACCTTCACATTTGTCTACATTTTAGGTATTTATTGTGTATAAATATACAGTATACCTAACAGAATACATTGTTTGTGGCTGACCCAGCGTTGTCTTTCAGGTTAATGATGCCATAGGAAATGAATGGCCCTGGGTCTACTTTGTTCCCCTCATTCTCGTGGGCTCCTTCTTTGTGCTTAATCTGGTTCTGGGCGTGCTCAGTGGGTAAGCCAACTATTATCTTCTATCCTTTCTACTGTCTGCATCTTGCCTCTTCACATGAACAAAGAATAATCACGTGTGCTGTTTAACTTTTTTGTCTTTCCACTCAGGGAGTTTACCAAAGAGCGAGAGAAGGCCAGGTCACGTGGAGAGTTCCAGAAGTTGCGAGAGCGTCAGCAGCTGGATGAAGACCTGCATGGCTACATGGAGTGGATCACTCACGCTGAAGTCCTGGATGCCGACCGAGAGGGCAAAGGTCAGCACTATAAACCACCTCAGCACCCATCCCATGTAGAAATACTGTTGAATTACAACTGTTCTTCTCTTGTCAGGACTCCTGCCTTTAACCAGTGGAGATTCTGACACAGACAGCCTGTATGACCTGGAAGGCAAGAGTCAAATCGTCTACTACTAGTGAGTCTGCAGATTTGTAAACAAGTAAATCTTTACATGCAATGTTCAGACTGACTTGGCACAGTAAGCCAGGTTATTTTTGTGTTTAGCCGCCTGGCCCGTCGCTGGAACCGTTTCTTCAGGATGAAGTGCCTGGTGTATGTGAAAACCAAGGCCTTTTACTGGGCAGTGATGTTCCTCGTCTTACTCAACACCCTGACCATAGCAACAGAGCACCACCACCAGTCTGACTCGCTCACTACCCTACAAGGTTGGTGATTAATATATATTATCGTGAATATTTTTTTAATGTAGATTCTATCGCTCCCAGCTTCATCTCATTCGTCTCTCTCCTCTCTTATCCAAACAGACGTGGCCAGTCGTGTCCTGCTGGTGCTGTTTGTCATAGAGATGTTTGTGAAGATGTATGCTCTGGGTCCCAGAGGATATTTCATGTCTCTGTTTAACCGCTTTGACTTCTTTGTGGTGCTATGCGGTATCTTGGAGATGATCATGTTCTCTGCAGGAGTCGTGGCTCCCCTGGGTTTCTCTGTGCTCAGGTGTATCCGACTGCTGAGGATCCTTAAAGTTACAAAGTAAGTCCCTTCAAAGGATCATTTTGCATTAAATTAGTTGTGATGTCTTTTAACACCTTTCACCTTCCAACTGTTTTGCAGGTACTGGACCTCTTTGAGTAATCTTGTGGCCTCTCTCCTCAACTCTGTACGCTCCATCGCCTCCCTGCTCCTTCTTCTCTTCCTCTTCATCGTCATTTTCTCACTCCTGGGCATGCAGGTGTTTGGGGGAAAATTCAACTTTACCGACTACAGACCCAGACGCAGTAACTTTGACAACTTCCCTCAGGCCCTCATCAGTGTGTTTCAGGTCAGGCTGGACACAGATTCATAGATGCTCTGCTTTAAGCTCTTAGCAATGTCTGCTTTGATTTTGTTAAACCTTTCTTGTCTGATTTTGATGATCCATGTTGTAAATGAAGTGCATGTACAGTAACAGTATCTACCCCATCCTTTCATACCTGACATTAATGAATAATTGTCTGCTTTTTAACACTTGACTATCTCTCAGATCCTAACAGGAGAGGACTGGACCTCCATCATGTACAATGGCATTATGGCCTATGGAGGGCCTGTCTTTCCTGGCATCCTGGTCGCCATCTACTTCATCGTCCTCTTTGTCTGTGGAAACTGTATCCTTCACATACACTCACAATGTCATCTAGGATTTAACAAGACTAAGAGTCTATAGCCATGCTAGCATCTCTGTGAAGCTGTACTTAGGCAGCTGTGCTTTCAGCTAAATGCTAACGTCAGCATGCTAACATTCTGATGTTTAGCAGGTATAATGTTTATCATGTTTATCATCTTAGTTTAGCGTGTTAGAATGCTAACATTTGCTAATTAGCTCTAAATACAATGTGCAACTGAAGCTGATGGGCATGTCATTAGGTTTGCAGGTATTTGGTCATAAACCAAAGTGTTGGACAAACACAAGTTTTAACCAAAGTTATTACAATTTATCCTGAAGGGACATGAATGTCTGTACCAAATTTCATGGCAATCCACGCAATAGATGTCGAGATATTTCTCTCAAAATCACAAGTCAACCTCATGGTGGCGCTAGAGGAATAAGTCAGGGGGATCACCGGATTTGGATACATCATCTTGGACCAATGAATATCTGTACAAAGTTTTGTGTCAATCCATCCAGTTTCACTAGATATGTGAAAAATGTGTCCTGCTGGTGGTGCTAGAGGAAAAGTTGGGGGATCACCAAGGTCCGTAGGATACATTCTGTGGGGACCATAAATGACTTTACAGAATTAACAGCAATCCATCCAATAGTTGTTGAGATATTTCAGTCTGGACCAAAGTGGTGCGCCAACCGACCGACTGACCAACAGACCAACATTGCCATCCATAGAGCCATGTCGTTATCGTAGATAAAAAATTGTAAACATAGCAATAATGTTTTCAAAAGTCAAGGTTTTTGTTTTCCTGAGTTCACATATCAGATATCCTCCTCAATGTCTTCTTGGCCATCGCCGTCGACAACCTGGCAGAGGCTGAGAGTCTGACTTCAGCTCAGAAAGAAAAGGCGGAGGAGAAGCTGAGGAGAAAGTTACTAAGGTGAATAAAAGAGTACCAAAAGTTTAAACTATGATGATGATCTGCTTCTGTCTTCTCATTGCGAAACTCTACTCCATTCCCTTTTCTCTCTTACCCTCCAGGTCCAAAATGCCTGACAAGACTGATGAGGAGAGGGAAAGGTTAGCTAAGAAACTGGCAGAGCAGAGAGCCAAGATGGAGGGCATGCCCACCACAGCCAAGGTTAGTGTTGTTTTTGGTATCATATCACATATTTACTCTTGGCAATGATATTTTATTCAGGAGCATAAGTAACTATAATACATATATATTGTTTTTTCAGCTTAAAGTTGACGAGTTTGAGTCCAATGTCAACGAAGTCAAAGATCCATTTCCACCTGATGACTTCCCAGGTAACACAAAAAATGCCTAAACCTCTACTTTTCTTGCATCTCTAACTCTAATTTCGCAGCAATGTAGTTGTAGCAGAAGGAGGTCACTGATTGCAGGAATCCATATTCATTACACTGGCTGTTTACCAGTGCTGCTGTCTTGGCTATGTTACAGTATAAGTATAGTAACCCTTCATTATTATTAGACTCAGCCAATTCCCTGAGCCGAGTTTATAGCAGAGTCTAAGGTTAGGCTATTTTCACACTACTCTGGAGACTACCATATAAAGTCTACAGCATGATTCAGTCTAGAAAAATATTTTGGTTTTATTTAATTTGCTGGATCTTTGCTCTGGTTTTCTCTTCTGTAGTGCTGTTAACATGACTACTACCAACAAGTAAATCTGTCATTGAACTTTTGAGTCTGTTTTCTTCCACATGGTAGGTGATGACGAGGAGGAAGAGCCTGAAATCCCCATCAGCCCTCGGCCCCGACCAATGGCCGACCTGCAGCTGAAGGAGGAAGCCGTTCCATTGCCTGAAGCCAGCTCCTTTTTCATTTTTGGCCCCCAGAACAAGTAGGAACCAGACATACCAACCTGAGAATATCAGATCTCACGAGTGAATTGATTGAACTCACTGATGACTGGATCTCTTTTCATATTCTTTGGTACCCAGGTTCCGTAAACTGTGCTACAAGATCATCAACGCCTCGTCCTTCACCAACTTAATCCTTCTGTTCATCCTGCTCTCCTCCATCTCCTTGGCAGCTGAGGACCCCATTGATCCCCAGTCCTTCAGAAACAAGGTGATAAACAGGTCTACCACCACACACTGGACATTAACGGTTGAAATAAGGCCAAATTTTATAACAACACTTTGTGCCTTTCCTCCAGATCTTGGCCTATGCTGACATTGTCTTCACATCTGTGTTCACCATTGAGATTGTACTGAAGGTAGCGTGCTGTGTATTTCATGTTCTGCCTTAGTTGAGTCTGACTGATGTGGTTCTTTGAAGTCAAGATACCAGATATATTGATATTTGTTGTTAATGAAGCTGATGCAAAAAAAAATTTCTGATATTCTAAGTGTTTAAATTTGATCATTTTGTGACAGAAATGACAGAAAACGAAACAACTCAGTCTCTAATGTGATTCTTGGCAGAGAAATAAGCCTCTGAAACAGCACCATGAATATCACAGGCCACTAGAATCTTTCCTCATAATAATGAAACTGATTTATGTGGGGGAGAAGCATGTCGGAGCAGCATGAGGCAGGTTTCTTTGCTTACATGTTTCCACTGAGATATCATATTCAGAACCTGAAAGAATCACTGTGAACCTACTTAATTCACAATGATAGTAGTTATTTCCCTTCTGTATTGAACACTAAACTCAGTGATCTGTGCATCAGCACTGGAAATAATTTCATGACATTTTCAACGTTAGGGCTGCAACAAGCAATTACTTTCATTAACGATTAATCTGTTGATCATTTTTTTGATTAAACGACTAACAGTTTGATCTATAAAATGTCAGAAAAAGTAAAAACTGTCTATCACAATTTCTTGTTTTGTCTGACAAACAGTTCAAAACCAAAAGATATTCAGTTTAATATTTTATAAGACAAAGAAAAGTAGCAAATGCTTTCATTTGAGAATCTGGAATGAATTTGGGGCATTTTTGCTTAAAATAATAAAATAGAAACTAAGCAATTAATGATTATATAATATTCTCAGATAAATTATCTGTCGATTGACTAATTTATTAATCATCACATATTCTGAGTTCTATTTGACATTCAATGCAACACAGCTGTTCCTCTGTCTAAAAAACGTTTAAACACAAACGTGTTGGGTTGAATATTCTGCGTATGACTCTGATGTATCTGACCGACAGATGACAGTATATGGAGCATTCATGCACAAAGGCTCCTTCTGCCGTAACTCCTTCAACATCCTGGACCTGATTGTGGTTGGAGTCTCCCTGCTTTCGATGGGAATGGAGTGAGTAAACATTTTGAGATTGTCATATTAGATATACAACATCCCTTTTTGTTATTTTTTTTTTCCTGAATTACACATTTTAGTATTCCCAGATGTGGATATCAAGACTGCTTTATGTCATGTGTTGTATGCAGATCAAGTGCTATCTCTGTGGTGAAGATTCTCAGGGTGCTGAGGGTGCTGAGGCCTCTCAGGGCCATCAACAGAGCCAAGGGGTTAAAGGTACAACACATACATAAATACAGTAATTCTTCCCAGGGAAATGTCTACATTTTCCAGAGGTGGAAGAAGTAATCAGATCCTTTACTTAAGTAACACTATCAATACAACGATGTAAAAATACTCCATTACAAGTAAAAGTCCTGCCTACTTAAGTAAAAGTACAAAAGCTAAACTTATTTAAAGTATCAAAAGTAAAAGTACTTTTCTTTTCTGTGACTCATATGACATTATTAGATAATTAATACTGATGCATTAATGTATAAGTAGCATTTTACTGTTGTAGCTTGTCGAGGTGTAGCAAGTTTAGTCCAGTGTTTCCCAACCTAGGAGTCGGGCCCCTCCAAAGGGTCAAGAGATAAATCTGAGGGGTCGTGAGAAGATTAATGGGAGAGGAAAGAAGAAAAAAAATACTGCTTTTTTTTGTGAAGTATTTGATACTTTAACCTCTTTGAGCCTGGGACAGACATTTGAAACGTGGGGGCCGTACCAGACACTGCTTTTTTGTTAATGGTCACGAGCAAATAAAGTTGGAAACCACTGGTATCTTTAGCAATGCATTGTAATTTATAAGATTATCACTTGTTTTTTTATCTGAAAACTAACTAGTAAGTAAAACTGTTAGATAAATGTAGTGCAGTAAAAAGTAGAATGTTTCTGAAATGTACTGGAGTAGAAGTATAAAGCAGCATAAAATGGAAATATTCAAGGAAAGTACAAGTACCTCAAAATTGTACTTAGGTACAGTACTTGTACAAGTTAACAGTATTAAGTGGTCATTTTTTGTCTTTAATAACAGCATGTGGTGCAGTGCGTGTTTGTGGCCATCAAAACCATCGGCAACATCGTCCTGGTCACCATGCTGCTGAATTTCATGTTTGCCTGTATTGGAGTGCAACTCTTCAAGGTAAGTTTTTAAAAGATGACGCTGACACCATATGTAGTACGATACTGTAAAGGTCGTAATTCCGTTTGTATTAAATGTGTCACTCATCCTTTCCCTCACAGGGTAAATTCTACAGCTGCACAGACCCGTCCAAAATGACTGAGGAGGAATGCCAGTAAGGCAAACATCTTTCACACATCGTAGATTACATCTGTCCAAACTGTAATGCTATTTCAGAGTGACCGTTCTCTGTGTCTGCTCTCAGGGGATACTTCTTGAAGCACATGGAGAATTCCCTTCAGGACACAGTGTTGGCTAAGAGAGAATGGCTCAACAGTGACTTCAACTTTGACAATGTGCTCTATGGCATGCTGGCTCTCTTCACCGTTTCCACATTTGAGGGCTGGCCAAAGTAAGCACGGCATCAATTGTGGTTTGATAAATTGCATGTTTTGATCCGATCTGTCTGATTGAGTTAGAAGACAGAACGTCTTATTACATGGATATTGAGTTGGAAGTAATTCCATTACCCGCAGCCAGAGATGGTCATAGAGGCAATATATCCTTTTTAATCTCATGAATTATACATTTCATCTACACAAATTAGCCTTATTGTATCTCTGATCTTTGTTCTGACAGTCATCCCTCATCTCTCAACGTCACTCCATTTGTTCTCAGACTGTTATACAGAGCCATTGATTCAGACGAAGAAGACATGGGTCCTGTCTTCAACAACCGCGTGGATGTGTCCATCTTCTTCATCATCTACATCATCCTCATCGCCTTCTTCATGATGAACATCTTTGTGGGCTTTGTCATCGTCACTTTCCAGGAGCAGGGCGAGCAGGAGTATAAGGACTGTGAGCTGGACAAGAACCAGGTACGCTGAGACCCCCAGAGATGAAGCTGAGGACAGTGAGAGAGTCCAGTCATCCCCAGTAAAATCTAAAACATGTCACTCATTATTTTTCTTTTAACCCACTGCTTCTGCCTCCCCTTCAGCGTCAGTGTGTGCAGTACGCCCTGAAGGCTCGTCCTCTGAGGTGCTACATCCCCAAAAACCCCTACCAGTACAGAGTCTGGTACATTGTCACCTCCTGCTACTTTGAGTACCTCATGTTCTTCCTAATCATGCTCAACACCTTGTGTCTGGGGATGCAGGTATGTAAATGAAGGTCATGTTGCAACCTAAAAACACTGAGATTGTATTGAGGTAGATAATATTCAGTGTCAATATTCACTATCTTTAGAGAGAAGAGAGTTCCGTGTTTGTTACTGCATTTAATTAATGAGAAAGTGGGAAACTCTGAAACTGTATTTAAATTATGGGACATTACAACTTTCCAGCAAAATCCCAGACTAATTAATTTTGGGTGGGATTAGGAGCACATTAATGCAGGGTGCCCTACATATTTCTTTGTCAATTAATTTACAAAACCTTACTTTGCATGTAAATTTTTTATGTAACTATGGTAAGAGAGGACTGGACAATGGTACTCAGAGATTTTATTGTGATTTTAAAAAACTGCGACCCAAATGAGACCCAAGTTGTAATAAACAGGGCTTGTCCTTTAAAGGCCCTGAAAACCTAATTTTCTCAATCAGCTTCTTGCTATGAGCGATGGGATCCTACATGAGCTCACTATTTCATGTCAAAGTTATAACAGTTTTAGTTATTTCACAGAAAAGATTTCTGTATTTCATTTTTATTTGTTTGTAATGTTAATCTTTTCCCTGGGTCTAAGTGGGTGGGGCTTAGTTGGAAAATGTGATGTCATATATCTCCGCCCACCAATCAGGATTCAGCAACATTTGAATCAGAATCTGATGACAGTTGGTGGGTTTTTACTGTCACTGTCAATCAAATCTTATCAAACGACACCCGCACAGTCCTGATAAGGCAGATTAGTTGAGTTTTTGACTTGTATGTAATTATCTTCACTAATAATTCTACATCAAATTAATAGTTGTAACATGTTGTGATTAATATTCGCTTTCCACTCTGAACAGCACTGCAACCAGTCGGACCATGTGACCAAGCTGTCGGACACTCTGAACATGATCTTCACCGTGCTCTTCACTGTGGAGATGATTCTCAAGCTCATGGCCTTCAAAGCGAGGGTAAAGACTCTAATGTTTGTTGCTCGAATGGTTGTCCACTCAATCTAGTGTCCTACTGTCTCAGCAATGCTTTACCTCTCTGTGCAGGGCTACTTTGGAGACCCCTGGAACGTCTTTGACTTCATTATCGTCATCGGTAGTGTCGTTGATGTCATCCTGAGTGAAGTCGACGTGAGTACATATGATAAAACTTTTTTTTTTTTTTAAATCAATCCTAATGAATTTCACAGATATCAGATTGTCATTGCAGGTGCTGTGTATGAACATCCCTGGTGTTGTCTTAATGAGACATTCCCAGTCAATAGTGTGATTTGAATTGAAGTGACTGGATGTATTTATTCAATGCTCTCACCCAGAATCATACAATCGCTGCCCAACACCTGATTGGTGCCAGCAGAACTAGCTCACAGGACATGGTCAGTACTGTTGTTGGCCACTCCCACCCCAGCTCTCCCCTCTCCCACCCTCCTCAGTGCCTTGTGCATTGCCATTTCCATCACCAAACCACCAAAATGTCCATTATTCCCACAGTTATCCATAACAATATTTCAGTAATGTTATGTTTTCTGTGTGTTGTCTGAGCACATTAAAAAGAGCACAACATCAGTTAAGGATTTTAGTGTTATTTTATGTGGTAATGCTACACAAACTCAATGTTTTCTCTGGCCAGTCACAGTTTTTTTTTCCTGTCTTTGTTGCACTGCATTGTCTTCATCTTTTTTATCCACAAACACAAGCTTGTATCAAATTCAATTTTCTCCATCCAAAACTGAATTCACTTCCTCTCGCTATCTCCTCTTCTTTTTCTTCTTTTGCTTCCTTTTCTTCTTTTTAATCCCTCTCAATCCCTCTGTCCTCCACGCACCTCACTCCTCATCTGTCTATTCTCCACAGACTGCCCTGGCCTCCAGTGGAGGACTGTACTGTCTCCATGGCTGCGCTGTAAATATCTGATCTGCACTGCTGCATGAGCCTTGCTGTGTGAGCACTCCACTATGTTCTCTACTAAACTGTAGTACTACTGTACTGAACCGTGTGTGGCGCAAACTGCTGGTGAAACATCTGTGTTTCTACTGTCTGTCTAATCTTACAGAGCAAATGTAAGATGAAACCTCAAGGTGTTTGCTATATTGTGTTCCAGTATGGCTCAAATAGTTTATACACACAGGGCTACAACTCAACACTGACTATATCAGCACAGCAGGTATTAATGGTGGCTGGATTGGCTGAAAACTGTTAATATTTGGACAATAAAGTGTGTTTATATTGTTTATTTCGCATGAGTTACAAATATGCAGTTATTCATCTAGTTTTCAGCATCTAAGACCTGGAGGCTTTGTAACTCATCAAAGGTGGAAAAAATGTCTCTAATATTAACCCTATTTTGTGATTGCAAATCATACCTTAATAATGTTTAACAGTTGATCAATGCTATGTCTGCTAGTGCCTCTTATTAATGATATAATAACTATCAAATATAACTCATGTAACTACAGTATATCATCTCTTCATCTACTTTGTGCAGGAGACAAATCCTATGCAAGCAATTGCGGTAAGCCTAAACTTTCCCAGTATTAAAACCAACAATGTTTTTCTTTTTTCCGATGTTTTCTTTTCATCAAGTTTTCTGGTTCTTTTTGTCCGCAGGCGTCTGAAAATGCCTCCGTTTCCATCACGTTCTTCCGACTCTTCCGTGTCATGCGTCTGGTCAAGCTGCTGAACCGTTCGGAGGGCATCCGTAACCTGCTGTGGACCTTCATCAAGTCCTTCCAGGTCTGTCACACCGTGATCATCATCATTTCAATTTTTTATCTCCACTTTTTTCCTCACACTTTTAATGAGCTGACTGTTTGGTTTGTGTCTACAGGCTCTCCCTCACGTAGCTCTGCTCATCGTGATGCTCTTCTTTATCTACGCTGTCATCGGGATGCAGGTAGTCTTCAATATATTATTTTTTGAATGAAAACATCGTAAACCTCTGTAGATTGTTAACACATTTCTGCTTAAATGCTGCTAAGACAAGTTTCTGTATTTGTCATTGGTGTGCCGATTTTGCCGACCCTTCAGATCTTTGGAAAGATATCCTTAGTGGACGGCACCCAAATCAACCGCAACAACAACTTCCAGACATTCCCTCAGGCTGTTCTGATGTTATTCCGGTGAGTGTCTGAGTTTGGATCATTGGTTAAAAGGTCATTGATTGGTTGCAAGGTCAAAAACTGAACCAAGATCTCACTGTGGTTTACGTCTCCAGATGTGCTACTGGAGAGGCTTGGCAGGAGGTCATGATGGCTTCAATGTATGGGAAGAAGTGCGACCCCAAGTCTGACTTCCTGCCAGGAGAGGAGTACACCTGCGGGTCCAACTTCGCTGTCTTCTACTTCCTCAGCTTCTACTGTCTCTGTGCCTTCCTGGTGAGCAGCAGCAGAAAGTCAACATTTATCTTTTAGCTGCATTAGTATCTGTTGTTATATTTTAATAATCATCATGTGATGAAAAAAATAATCCTCTTTTTATAAATAAGGGTATTTCTTTCCTACCTGTGTCAGATCCTCAACCTGTTTGTAGCTGTCATCATGGACAACTTTGACTACCTGACCCGTGATTGGTCTCTTCTTGGCCCACACCATCTGGATGAGTTTAAGAAGATCTGGGCTGAATATGACCCTGAAGCCACGTAAGCCTGGACACCACCCATGAAACTTTACCCTTCATTTATTTATGCTCAGAACACACAGGAACTAGGTCAGATTTAAGCGGGTACCCTTTACACTATAAGTATAAGACGTTTCTCTGATCTAACAGGGGGAGAATTAAACATCTGGACGTGGTGACGCTGCTGCGACGCATCCAGCCTCCACTGGGCTTTGGCAAGTTCTGTCCTCATCGTGCTGCGTGCAAGGTACAGTCAGTCATAAATAAAATCAAAAAACCATGTGGTGCATGCATTAACAATAAAAACAATGACAATGTACTAAAATAAGATACAAAGACACAATACACAAAAAGAGAGACCATAACATGTTGAATATCCCAAACAAAACTATTATTATTAGTTGTATTAGTGGTGGGTGTTTTAGAAAATAAGTCAAATCCAAGTAAAAGGTGTAAAAAAAAATTAGGTTTAGATTTCGATAATTAAACATTTGTGAATGTAACATTTACCAAAAATAATTACAAGAAAAAGAAGAGAGAAGAAAATTGGTAAACAGAAAAACAAATTGCATGTTAAAGTGAATTCATGTAAAGCATTAATGATTACATAGGATAATAGATCATTTAAAAAGATGGAGTAGTAGCAATTTAAAACTGTTACACAGGATTATGACGAAAAGTTTGTAAAATTATACATACCATCTCCCACCCATCAAGGCCCTCCCATGTTCACTTCTCCCTCCCAAGCCTCCCTCCTCCACCTGAAATGATTTTAATAAATGATATTACTGATGATAATAAAAATGCGACTTGATAAAACTATAAAAAGAAAAAAAAACTCTGTTGCCTAAATTCTCTCAACTTCCTGTCCACAGCGCTTGGTGGGCATGAACATGCCTCTCAACAGTGATGGCACCGTCACCTTCAACGCCACCCTGTTTGCTCTGGTCAGGACGGCACTCAAGATCAAAACAGAAGGTACAAAGCGTCAAAACCTACACCGTTATGGATTACAGCTCATATACAGTATATGTGCTTCCTTCAACTTGATGTACACACTGTAATTCCATTAAATCTTTATGGATTGTTGTGAACAGGTAACTTTGAGCAGGCCAACGAGGAGCTGAGAGCCATCATAAAGCAAATCTGGAAACGCACCAGTATGAAACTGTTGGACCAGGTCATCCCCCCTATAGGAGGTGAGTCTATCAACTAATAGAATTAGTTACATTTCACCTTTACAAAATACTCCGGTATTTCTCACACTGACGGCACTGTGACTTGTCTGGTTACAGATGATGAGGTGACTGTGGGGAAATTCTACTCCACCTTCCTGCTCCAGGATCATTTCCGTAAGTTCTTGAAGCGTCAGGAGGAGTACTATGGCTACCGGCCCTCTAAGAAGAGCGCCTCAGGCCCGGAGATCCAGGTGAGCAGTCAATATTTATTATAATGTTAAAAATGCCAGACAGGAAATTACTGCTTAATAACTGAAAATAACTGAAATATTAAAGCATTTTTCAGAATATCATTCTATTGCTATGCTAAGGCTCTTATGACTTAAATAAATCAATTTTGTATTAGCAAGTTTTTTTTTTTATGCACTTACAAATGCACTTAGCTTACTTCCCTCCAAGTGTAACCCTGCGTATATCTGACCTCTTGCTTTTCTTACACCAGTACTCAACTTCATCTTTCCCTCTTTATTCCTCTCCTTGTGAACACACTGCTATGTGCCTTTGCTCTCCATTTTTCCAGGCGGGCCTGAGGAGTATAGATGAAGAGGTGGCTCCAGAGATGCACAGGGCCATTTCAGGAGACCTGCAGAATGAGGAAGAGATGGACAGAGCTATGGAGGAGGCTGGAGAAGAAGGCATTTACCAGGTGAGAAACACTGTCTGCAGCTTGGCAGAGCGAAATACAGTGTATTCATGCACATATTCTGCATTATCATTGCCAGGTGGAATAGCCTTGTAGCTCTAGTTTTGGTGAATGTTGATTTATTTAATATGTAAATATTTTTTCAATTAACCGTGTACAGTAATACGGGATTCTACCTGCACCTGTGCTTGTCTTGTTCTGTTTCCAGCGTACACATGGTCTGTTTGGTAACCGGGTGGACTCATTCACCACTGAGCCCGCCAATGCTCAGTCCCAACAGATGGCCAACCAGCGGCCCCTCCAGTTCTCTGAGAGCCAGCCTGAGTCTCCACCAAACTCCGCTGCCTTGGTGCCCACAACCGAATTTTTCCCCACAACCGCACCAAAAAGCAACACTAACAACAACGCCTTCGCAGAGTGAGTACCAGACACACTCCTATCTATCAAGGAGACTAGATATGCTCAGGGTGAACATGTCCGATGGCTGACAATTTTTTGTTGTCTTTCAGTTTTTCATTTGAAAGAGACGGTAGCCCCGTAGAGTTTTACAATCCCAGTGAGGATGCAGAGCTAGGTAGGTCAAGAGGTCTTTGGATATCTATCAATCAATCAAACTTTATTTGTTTAGCACCTTTCATTCATGTCAGTTCAGTTCAAAATGCTTTCCAGATTACCAACAAGATGATGATAATAAGACAAAAATAGTAAGCAATTAATGTTAGAATCAAATCTGGCAAATTAGTAGGAACTGTGCAGATGGAAAAGGGGGATGGATTTATCTGTACTTCATTTTTCTTTATTCGCCCTCGTTTAGACAACATGCGCTCCTGGAACTTCACAGTGAGAACAGACAAAACGCAGGTAATATTTTCTTGGTTGAAGGGTGACTCACCCAGTGTAAATGATGATGAACAGCTTATGTTGACATTGTATGGATGCATATCTTTTCTTTGCAGTTCCCGTATGACCCTAACTATGGCGACAGTCAGAGTCAGAGCTCCTGTACTGCGGCTGACCAGCTCGTCCAGGAGGTAAGTGAGGAAAGATCTCTGACTGTCCGCCTCTTTTTTATCACACACTAATTAATTATCACCTATCAGCAGGAAATGTCCTGATCCACTGTCAGATCTGTCTTAGATAGGTGATAATGAGCAAAACCAGGCTCATTTCCTGGACAAAAATTCAGCTGTGTCCTGGCTTGAACCACATTTATTTCTCCTTTAAAAAGTAAACACCGTTAAGGTTTAGTTTAAATTTGTTTGGGAACTCAGTGCACTAACTTTAAGAGCAACAATGTCACAGAATTACTGGCTTTGTAATTAGCTGGAAAACCCAGCAGATTTTGTGACTGAATTTGTGAGACGTTACATCCAAGTGAGTTTTATATGGGTGTAGGGCAGATTCAGAAAAACTCAGAGTAATTCTTGTTATTTACAAACCAAAATAAATTTTTTAGATGACCATGTCTGTCTCTCTGCTGTTCAGTGTAAGGAAAGACTTCAAAGCTGAGATGTGTTATTGTATTATATTTGAATTTCAGGCTGGATTTTTCCTTGAGGTTTCTTTGAGAAAGATACTCACTGCGCTTCATGGATGTTATGTAGCTGAGCATGCATGCCTTCATCTGCAGGGTTCAATAAAATATCACATTATCATTAACATTATTATGCATAATAACAATATAATACAACAGGACCTGTGGGTTTAAGGTTGATGCATTACAAGTAATAATAATACTGCACGTTGTTTTCTTTTCCAGGCTCTAGTAAAGGGCGGTCTGGCCTCCCTGGCCAAAGACCCCGGCTTTGTCTCTGTGACTAAGAAGGAGATGGCTGATGCCATGCACACAACTGTAGATGACATGGAGAGCGTGGCCCAGGGCATTCTCAGTGAACGCTCTGGCAGCATCACCTCTGTCAAAAAGAGACGTCCCATCCCCGTCCCTGCTCCTGCCCCTGCAGTGGCAGTGCAGGGATCAGGCCAGCCAGATCCGGCTGTGAGAAGAAAGAGACGTCCAGTCCCCACGATTCCCTCTGTGCAGGGGCCAGCTGAGGCCGACTCCAAAGTTTAAGAGGCTGTCACTTGAGTTTACGTGGTTACCTTTTGATTTTACCACTTGCAGGTGGCTCCACCTCACTTTACCAAGCTTGTTGCCCGCTGTGACAATCTGTATCTACTAGCCTGGCTCAAGGCCTTAAGGCAAGTAGGCTCCGGTTTAATATATTGTCAAGTGTGGCTGAAACTTAACCAAGGAGAAACAATATATCTGACGATGAAACATCTTAATCTTCAGATTTATTGAAACTAATAAAAACACGAACTTATCTCATAGTGAACAGATTGACGCACTTCTTTCTTTGTAGCGTTTGTTGAGGTTATCCATTCCATGACTTATGGGACAACCATGTGAGTGAGCTGAGTGTCTTACTGAAGCCTCACTGAGGGAGGTTTGGATAGTGACCAGTGACTAAAATGACTCACTGAATACAGGGAGCAGGCGGCTGTCTTTATTGTGCAGCAGTTCAGTGAGGACAGTGGGAAAGGACTCCACTTTGGGAAAACGACGACAGAGTTTCTGTGCATCCAGGCCCGGAAAAGTTCAACTGAGTATTCAGTTCACACTCTTAAAGGGGCTCTGGTGCTTCTATAACAATGCAAGTTAAAGCATTTTTTTCTTTCTTGGTAAAGCAGCGCCCTCATCAGTTAGGACTTGCTGTCTTTTAGTGTTTTATTACTGAGGTTTACTGAGTTTTCTCCTGCTCACCACTGTTCTCGTGTGAAGTTGGTGTCAGCAGATTTTTAAGAGGAAACATTTTTTTTTAATTTATTTTGGACACAAGAGGTACATTTAATCTATAAAATAATAATCCAAAGATTTAGCTGTAATGAAGTATTTGTTCAATTTAAAGCCATATTGTAGTCAGTAGGCAGTGCACCCCCCCAAGTCACTTTAAGTCACTCTACTGCTACAGGTTTCTACTGTTTTCATTTACATAAATATGTCATACATTTGAGTTAGGGACACTTAGTTCCCCTTACAGATAATGTACCTTCAGCATACCTGGAGTATGGTGGATTTAGCTTTATAGCTCACCTGGGCTTAAAACAGTTTTAATTCATAATTGCATGGGTATAATTTATTGCACTTGTGTCATGTTTTGTGCCTGAGAGCAAACAGTGACCTTCAGAAGGACTTTTTTTTTTTACATTGTCTGATCAGCCTGTGTTCTGCTGTCATACATACATTATGTTGCAAGGTTTTGGACATAGTTTGAATGAACTTTATAGCTCAACATTTCACCTCGAGTCTCCTTCACTTCTGGATCTGTGCCATTATGGCTAATGTTACACTGGTGTTTTCACCACTGGAAGAAATAAATCATCCAAACATTAATTTCTGTGTTAGTTTTCTTTCTGCAAACAAACCAAAGACGGACTCTTTACAACAGTTTGGAGAAGGAAAAAACCCTTACACCATAGGTGAGTTACTCCACTAAATAATAATCAAAACTAATGAGACAGTTAGTGCAGACGGAGCCTTGATGAGAAGATAGGTGCATGCTGTGGACGCAGCCCCTGCAGAAGTTACACTGAAAACTGAGAGCCTCTATAAATACTCTTGCCTAGCAAAGCACAGACTCCCCTTATGGAATGGAAACTAATGCAGCAAGATGTATGCTGCATTGTAGATCAAAAAAATCCTTAAAACTGATGCACAATGCTGTCAAAGGCAGCACCTGAAATCAGAAAACATAGGAGTTGCATGCTTGCATTACAAAAGTAAAAAGTAAACAAAATAAGGGAGCTTAAATAATTCGAATTTTATTTATTGAAGCAAAGCAATCAATAAAACAGACCTAGCAGAGTAGTCTCACATTGAGTTTTCCATTTGTCTAAAGCTGATTCAGAATACCACTCAAGGAATATAAAGAGACTGTTATTCATACAGTTGTATAACCTCAGCACATTTCCTTTGAAATTATTTTCTGATGACAGTTTTGACAAAGCTCCATGATCTTATTACAGTGCCGCCAGTTGCAGCTAACTAGGGGTTTCATTTAGCTATCACACACGGGAATGTATCCACCATACTGTAACAACAGTTTCCTGATTAAGCTTTTAAAAAAAAGGTAGCACGTGAAAATGCAAATACATCTTTTAGTACACACAGAGGGCAGGCAAAGGCTTTAAAGCACACCAATGAAAAGAGGGCCATAAACAGTATAAAAGCTTGTTTCAGGTAAATTCGACACATTTTACCACATGATACAAATTCTACAGTCTGTTAAAAAGGTTTGAATCCCTCTCACTTTCACTTGATTATAATTCATTTTCACTGATTATTATAATCACTCTTGTATGGCCAAATGGAGAAAGGGCTGGTTTGTATAAATGTACATACATCCTGGTTGTTGCCGTCTCTAAAGAACAACCCCCCACAACTAAAAAAAAAAAAAAAAACCTCACTAAATACTCTAGCATAAACAAAAAAAAAAAATACATAAACATAAAAAACAATAGGAAATAACATGTGGGACCTAATGGATACATGATCTGTGACTACAGAATGTGTTAGCAATCCAAAGAGAGAGTAGCAAATGAACGTCCAACTTGCCAAAATGCCGGTGTTGGGAGAGCTCGTCCTATTCATTCGGATTTGGGTTGGCATCAGGATACTGAGAGAGGTCAAAAGTAAGCACTTTGCTGATGACACAATCTCCTTGCTGTGAGAGGAAGAGAAGGAAACTCAGTTAATACTTTAATCATATGTACAGCAGATGTTTCCCAATGTGCATTTATTTAAAAACAGCTCCAGACGCTTTGTTATTACTGGCAGGTTTCTGCTGGATTCTGACAGGATATCATAAACTAGATGTAACCAAATATGACTTATTATGATGACCAATTCCAAATCTGTAATACAAGTTCTCTGCCATATTTACCAAATTATATTTTAGTTTAATTTATTAACATTTGTCACATTTTAGTCATTACTTCCCAGCTTTATATAACCATAATTTCATACTTTTTAATACCTTCCAAGGCCGTTTTTTGGGGGGGGAACTGAATTCAATACTTTTGCAAGACTTTTCAAGACCTGCAACTGTCAAAGCTTCATGGCTGTATTTTATTTAGTATTTTGCACTGCATATTGTATAGACAATATAGAGACACCCACCTCTGGATAAACGCCGATGAGTGAGTCTGCCTTGGTGTAGAATTCCTCCTTCAGAGAAATGACGATGGCCTGGAAGTTCTGCACCGACTGGTCTTTGATATAATTGGCCACCTTGAGGGTACAGAGGGAACAGGGTACAGTTGTAGTTTGTATGTAATGTGATGAGCAGCATTAATTTAAAAAAAACAAAACAAACACTGTTAACGTCCAGCTCCAACCACTGAATAAAATATAATTTCTGAACAGACCTTGCCGATGTTAGTGTTGTCCAGAGCAGCGTCAATCTCATCCAGGACAAAGAAGGGGGCGGGTTTGTAGCTGGAGACGATCAGGAGAGATGTTGTTAACAATATTCCAACGGTGCAGACATCGTCATCAGCTTCAGTGCAAATAAAGACTTTTGCACAAAGACTCTTTAGTATTTTTTTAATCACACATGTATAAAAGACTCTGTTGTTTCACCTGTGAATAGCAAAGAGCAGAGCCAGAGCAGCGACAGTCTTCTCTCCTCCAGACAGGTTGTCCATGGGTCTGAATCTCTTCCCGGGAGCCACACAGTTATAGTTGATGCCATCTAGATATGGCTCCTCTGGGTTTTCTGGGCCCAGGAAAGCCTACAGAAGAGGGACAACGTAAAAGTTCAAGTACGTGATCTGCGACTTGTGCGTTACCTGCCATAGGATAAAACGCACTGACCACAATTTGTACTGTGGCATTGAATTTATGTAAGAAATTGTAAAAAATAAAATGAAAAAATGGAGGCACACCTGGGCACTGCTGTTGCGTGAGAGGGCCTTGTAGATCTCGTCAATGTTGGTGGCCACAGACTCAAAGCAGTTATTAAAACGGTCAAACCTTTCCTTCTTGATCTGCTCAAAGGCTTGCTTGGCCTTCTTGGCTCTCTTACGAGCAGCCTCGAACTCTGAGGGAGAGACAGAAACAAAACCATGAGATCACGCAGAGATGACGTTATTAAGAGCTCTAGAAAGGTACGGTAAACCTGCACAGCCTCCTTTCTCTCTCTCCCTCTCTCTCATTTAATCCCATCCTCGGCCATCTCACCGTCACTGGTTTCTTGGAACTTGTCCCTGACGCTCTCGAGCTTCTCCATGGCCTTCATGTTGGGCGCGCTGATCCTCTGTAGGATACTCTGCTGCTCGTTCAGACGCTGCTGCAGTGTGTTTGTCTCCGCCTTGATCTCTTCCTCTGACAGTGCATCCTGTGGGAAGTCATACAGGAAGTGTAGCTTAAACTATAGACATATCTCTTTTGTATATTGTTAAGCACTTTGTAACTGTGTAGAGAAAAGTGTTATATTATCATTATTATTATTATTATTACTGAGCTAGAAAACCAATTAACACAAATCTGACGTCACAGTTAAATAAAATGAGGGGAGGAGGTGAAGTCAGACTGTTTAAATATAAGGCAGTGGTGTTGTGTGGACCAGCTACCTTCAGGTCTTCAGACAGGTTGCTGTAGTCGATCTCTATGAGTGCCTCTTTAGCGAGAACACTGCTGGACGTCCTCTGGCTGCTGGACTCATCTGTCTGGGAGCTCCCCTGGAATTGTAAAACAAAAAGAAGGGTGTAATTTTCCATTTCAACCCCAGTGGTATAAAAGTCAGAGCCTGTATGAGCGTGCTTGTGTGCACCTCTCCCTGGCTGATATCATCCATTGTTCCAGAGCGAAGAGGCAACCTGATATCCTGCATTTTGCAGGCTTGCAGCAAGTTGTGACGGTCGCTGCGCTTCTGCTCCAGTTTGGTCTCAATGGCTGTCACCTCCTTCTGGAGCTGAGTCAACTCCCTGAAAGACACAAAAACAACATTTGTAGCACAAACCAACTCAAAGGTAATAATTTACATTCATATGACATAAGAAATATGAAAGTTTATGCGTGTGTCTGCAGCCACTGACTTGTTGGCGCCACCCAGTTTTTTGCGGATCTCCTCCATCTCATGGTTCTTATCGTTGACTTCAGACTTCTTGGTGAGGTGCTGGTTCTTTAGGTCCTGGAGTTGGGCCATTGTCTCATCAATGATCTTCATGTGTCTGTGCTCCTCCTACAGGAAGATAAGATGACAAAAAAGACACACAAGTGAGAATTAACTTGATGTCAAAAATTGAGGACAAAATAGATATTAAGTGAAGTTTTCATCCTTCACTTATGTTTTTACCTTCTTTAGTCGCTCTATTTCAGCCTCGTCCTTCTTGACAGTCTGCTCCCACATCATCACTTTCTCCTGGTCCTCCTTCAGCTGATTCTTCTCATAGTCTACCTGGATACCCAGGCGGGTCTTCTGGGTCTCAAACTCAAGACTGAAGCAAAATGATGCGTGTTAGGTTAGACCACACAGCAAACCTGCGACAGGTTTAACTAACAAGAACGGACCTATTGCTAAACTCACCGCTTCTTTGCAATCTCATTCTGCCTCTTCACCTTCTCCTCCTCAAACTCTCTGATGTTCCTCACTCCAATCTCCTTACAGAATTCAACAAACACCTCATCCTCCACCTGGAAAACAAAAACAATGATATTACTGCAATGCCACACATTCAGAGACAGGTTTCTAACTGGACCTCACTTTATGTCCATCTCACCAGGTTCATGCGGTCTCGTAGATCAGTGATCTCCCTCTCACGGGACTGGATGATCCTCTTGATGTCGTTGATGCGAGGGCCAAAGTTTGCCAACTCACTCTCTAGCTTTGACTTCTCCTGCACGAACACAAATGAAACACGTTTTAATGCGACAGTTGCTTTAGCAATAACCAACAGGAAGAGGAAAACACTGGGCTGTAACCAGGCTGTACCTGCATGTTGAGGGAGAGGTGGCGGGTTTTTGTCTGTTCCAGATCACTCTGGGAGTACTTGAGTCTCATCTGCAGACCATGGGCCTGAGACTGCACCTGACGCAGCTCTGCCTCCTTCCTCTTGGCCTTCATTTGCTCCTACAGAAAAAAACATTAAGTAGAAATTGGTTGGATGGATGTCAACTGCATTCCAACAAACATTTCATACAAACCCAGGGTTTTGGTCCTAGCCTTAGTTTTGGTCTTAGCCTTTTAAGAGTAAAATTCAAGCACTTTCAAGGTACCTAAACCAAAAATTTCCAGACTCTTGAAGCCTTTATCATCACATCTAAATTGTTACTATAAATGCCAGGAGACAACAAATAAATATGACGACGGGATGGTTCAGTTTCAAATGTTAAAAGATTTTTGGTTTACGTGAGTGTGTAGATGATGAAACACCAGCTTATCTTAAAAATCAAGCATTTTTCAAGGAGTATATTCGAATTCAAGCATATTCCTAACCTTGAAAACATAACGGTTAAAGTTAAGCATTTTCCAAACTTTCAAGACTTTGTACGAACCCTGAAAACCACACCCTCCTTGATGGAGGTATTAATAATTCAAGTTACCTTGAGCTCATCTGTGAGTTTTTCTTTCTTCTCCTTGAGCTTGTCCACTGCCTTCTCATCCCAGCGCCTGGCCTTGGCCTTCAGGTCGCTGGCTCCTCCAGAGATGACTCCAGACTTCTGGAAGAGAGTACCGTCCAGGGCTACCGTCTGTACACAGGGACACAAGGAGAAGTTAGGAGGAAGAAGAGACAAAACTCACATCTACCAAATCATCAGGCGAACATGCTAACTTTCCAATCCTTCCATCCTCATGACACAAAAATGACAATATATCTAACACCTCAGTTAGTGACCTAAATGAAGTCAAGCACCTTGTGTCTGTATGGCCCTCCAAAAGCGATCCTTCGTGCATCCTCTACGTTCTCACAGACCAGGGCGTTGCCGCATGCGTACTGCAGGGCTTTCTTGATGTGGGGAGGCTCATAGCGAATCACATCAATCACCAGTTTGGCTCCTCGAAGTTCTCTCAGTTTTTCATCTGTTGGTTTCACCTTTGAGAAGACAAGAGAAATGCATATTGGGACATTTTTTGAATAAAGCTATTTAAAATTCCCATTGAGTTGTTTTTTGTGCCTGATATTGAGCAAGAAATCAATAACCTAACATGGCTGGCTGTAAAAGCTTAGATTGTAAACCATGCACCCAAGTTAATGGTATTTTAATTAGTAGCTCTGAAATGAATTAATACAAATTAGGTGGATGTTCATCAGCAGTGTCAGAGTGATAAAAGATGCTTTAAGGCAAATTCAATCTAGCGTGGGGGGGGCTCCCATTGGGATTAGACACTTCTGACACAAACCCTGTCTTTCCCCCCGTTTTCATTCAATATTGCCACTTTGATGCTGTATTCTAACTGCTCCAAAGACTCTTGAGTAGAGCTACAGTCTAGTATTCACCTCGAGGTAATCAAGAGGAAGAAAGGTCTCAGGCTCTCCTCGCTGCTCCTTGATGTACTGGATACAATCTCTGCCAGTCTTCTCTGAGTCAACAATGATGGCGTCCATGTTCTTGCCCAACACCTTGGTTACAGCAATCTGATACTTCTTCTGAGTGGGCTGGCACAGGTCGATTAGACGACCATACTGAAGAAAGAGAGAGGGAGCAGCGTATTTTTATGAATTGGCGTTTATTCAGTGCTTTCACTAAACGTAGCAGGGAAGCAAAAAAAAAAAAAAACGGTAGTCTTGCAAGCATAAGAAAATAAGATTATGTTGTACTGAATACTGTGACAGATGCCTTACCACGGAGCCAGGGTAGAGTCTTTTGATACTCTCCATGATCTCAGCCTTGCGCTGCTGGCGACTGTTCTCCTGCCTGTCGATTCTGGCGTCTCCCAGCTGTTCCATTACCTACAGCAAAAGCCAATAATAATGGGATTTGTTATAGACTTTTTCACTGCTGACATTTTCACTTGTCAAACACAGGTGTAACTAACAACGTTAACAATAGGAGTGCTGGTGCCAGGTCCCCGGTATAGTGCATGTTGGCCTACTGGCATGGATTACTGGCACACCTAGCCATCATTTATTTCATTGGTCACACATGTGCTTTTCCCTGATATGTGAAATTGTCTGCAGTGAGAAACATCTATTGATTCACATGGAGAAATGTAGTTTTCTCCTGCTCATTTCCAGAACCTGACGCAGCTTGAAATGTTGCTTAAGGACACTGTGACAGGGTAACACGTGCAAACATGAACTCAATGTCTGTCACACTGAAATCATTAACAGTCAGCTACGATGACACCATCTGAAGGTCCCTGTGTGTGTATTGAGTACCTGGTTGAGCTCCATGTTGATCTCATCTATTCTCCTCTTGGCCATCTCCACCTCCTCGGTCAGCTCCTCCTCCATGCGCTTCTGCTCGTCCAGTGACTGCCTGAGGGGTAATAGGACAAAAGAGTGTGAATAAAGGAGTGTAATGGGGAACCTTTTGAAATCAATAAGCTGAACATAGCACAGTTCAAACAATACATATATGAGAGGAGCACACCTGCTGGTGGAGATGTAATCTTCTAATTTCTCAATACGTTTCTGGTTTTCCTCAATTTCACGGATCTTCTGTTTGATTTTGGCCTGGAGAGGAGAAACAAAATATATATGGTTGTATGCATTCAAACCAGTTCAAATCTATTTATTCTGGCATTATTATCTTATTCATTATCTTATTTACCTCCGTCTCCACTTTCTTCCTCTCCTCCAAGTCAAGGCGGTCCTGGTCGGCCTTCTGGTCGCGGTTGAACTTCTCCAGCTCCTGTGCCAGGGTGGCAGCACGTTTACTGGCCTCCTCCTTTAGACGATGGTACTGCTTGACCTGGGGGGGAGGGGTAGTGAGAGAAACAGTGGGTCATGTAAAATCATCTATATTTTAAGATCGATCTGATTTCATGACACCATAACAAAAATTTGAAATGCAATTCACATACACACCAGAACCTGGGATTTCCATGTGCTAGCTTCGCAATTATACCACCTTAATGCCAAAGCACTGAATGGATTTTGAGAAGCCAAGACTGCCTATGCAAACAAATTCTTGTATTGACCACTACACAGTCAGTCAGGACATATGTTAGTCAGATATTTTTACTGCAGTCAGTACAGTATACAGTATAAATGACTCCCTAATGCGTTACAGGAATATACTCACATAAGTTTGAAGGTAAATTTACATTTGTTTACAGGAACATGGGAGTGCCAGTATTTCAGTTTTATCAACTAAATAAAATCCTGTAAATAATTAATTATTCAAAATGAATCGAGGGGGCCCGTAAACGTGTACAACATTCCAACAGATCAGACCTGGTTTTCCTCCAGGGTGAGGTCCTGGCCCTGGCTCTGCGCCTCCTCCTCCATGCGCTCCTCAAACTCTTGCTTGGCCAGCTCCACTGCCTTCATCTCTTTATCCAGTTCATCCATGTCCGCCTTGCGTTTCTTGTACATCTTCTGGGCGTTTTGCAACGATTTGCGCGCCGCCTCCAGCTTCTTGATCTTGTGCGAGGTGTTCTCTTTGGCCTTGATGTACTGCGGCCTCTTTTGGTTCAACTCGGAGTCTTTCTCTCTGTGGGCAGAGTCAAGTGATTAACAAAGCCCTGGGTTTTAAATGGCATTAGTTGTACAGCAGGTCATCTGAAAAGTGCATCGAGTGAGCTGTGAGAACGCCATCATGTCATTGTCACTTACTTGATTTCCTTCTCAATTGTCTGCTGCTCCCTCATCAGCCTGCCCAGCTCCTTCTTCTTGTCCTTGAGCTCCTCCTCCACATGGTCCATCTTTTTACGGTCCTTATCAATCTCCTTGTTCCGCTGGCCCAGCTCTTTGTTCAGCTTCTCTATCTCAGTCTCGTTGTGGTACAGCTTGAAGAGCTGCAACTGAACGCTAGCCCTGGCCACTTCGTCTTTCAGACGCTGGTAACGCTCAGCCTGGTGGAATGATGGGAGGAGAGGGAGGCAGACAATGCGAGGAAGTCAATTCTATGTGTTTTGTATAATGATGGCCTTTATTTAACCAGGAAAGCGTCAAAATCTCTTTTTCAAGTGTCAAAATAGGCAGCAATAACAGTGGGCTACAGACAAATAATATTAAGACAGATAACACAACATGTGCAGCAAATCAACATAATTAAATTACAAAACTAAACAGAAGTATATCTTAACTAACCGTTATTGCAAGTCAAATTCCTTTCACAGGACAATAAACCTTAAAATCAAGGGGCAAAAGTACATCAACCATTTAATTGCCAATCCAAGGAGGACACAAATACATAGACGTAAATGTAATTCCAGAGATACTGTATTTAGACTGAAAACAAAGCACATACCTCCTCTTTCTCTTGCTTGGCTTCTTTGCGCTCAGCAGCAATGTTTTTCTTACGATGGTAATTGAACTGCGTGTCCTCCTCTGCCTTCACCATCTCCTTCTTCCTGCGGTCGTACTCCTGGGCCAGCTCTCCAGAACGTGAGATTTCCTCAAACAGAGCTGTACGCTCCTTGGGGTTCTTCATGGCAATAGACTCCACAGCTCCCTGGAGGGAAATGAGCAGGGAATAAAAATGGGGTTAACAACTGCCAACACCATGTTACCAGATATTAATTTAACACCAGAAGATTTATAAGTTGGGCCTCTGCTGTAATTGGCCGAGTCACATTCAAAGCTGTGATACCCAATGAAGGCACATGCACAGCTACATTAACCACACCACAGAGAGTACTGGCATAAAAGAAAACAAAACCAGCCCAGTTCCAGGGCTGTTTGTCATAAGAATGACCTTTAATCATCAATGAGTCAATATTTTCAATTAAAAATTAATCATTTATTACATTTGTGCAATATTCTGAACTGTCCTGAGTTCGCTGCAAAGCACAATTGTCTGATAGCAAACCTGTGGCTTAGCACAGAAGCATTATGAAGGAACCACAATTAATAAATGTCTCTTAGAAAAGATTTTTAGGATTTGAGTCTCACCTGGAAGACCAAGAAGTTCCTAGCCTTGATCAGAATACCAAGTTTTTCCAGCTCTTCACTGTATTCAGGCAGGCTCACCACCTTGTTGTTTATGCGGTACTCAGAGGAGGAACCTGATACACACACCACATGCACATTAAAGTAGATAAAACATAAGAAAGATTAGCTTATAAAAAAGCACATACCAGATGGCTGCATGGTGTTTCATTAAACTTGTCCAAGGAAAGACAAAAGTTTGCTTTCAATTCAATTCCTTCAACTTAGGTCAACTGCAAAGCACACAGAATACATGAACAGCAAAGTTCAGGTATTCTAATTTCTGATACAAGTGACAGAAGAAAGTTATTTGACAGATGTTTTCCATTTCACACAGAGACGCATTAATGAAGTAACTGAATCAAACTTTCCAACATGACTGTCAATGGCGGTTCATACCAATGATGACCCTTGTGAAGGAGCGTTCCTCTCCGTTATCCTCCTGGTACACCATACTGACAAAGGCTCTGTTGGCAGCTGGCTTCCCTACCGGAGCTCCGTGGATTAGATCCTTCAGAGTCTTCACACGCAGGTTACTGGTCTTCTCTGCCAACACGAAGCTGATGGCGTCCATAAGGTTGGACTTTCCTACAACAAAGGCATTCAGATTTTTAGTAACCTCTACAAATCTAATATCACAGCACAAAATACAACTATGAGTTACCACTTTATTAGGTACACTGTACAATCTAAATGTATCTTCATGACCTTTATAATGTGCAGTTTTCTCTTGATTCAAATCTAGTAATTTTAAAGGCTGTAGTTAGTTGGTGTTTCCAAGATTTCACCCTCCTCCTATGTAAAGCACATTAAATACAATTCATTTGTGTTCACAGGCATGACAAACTATAACTTTGCAAGAGAAAATGTGATCAAATTAAACGTTTACGAGGACAAAAAGGACAAACAAAAGTTTGACGTACACAACAAGTTAATTCACATGCACACATGTACAAGTTGACAGTCAAACATCAAAACACAAACATCAAAAATTAACAACCGAGTGCAGAACGGTAACGTTAGATAGCAAACTGATGTCCAAGCAAGCCAGACGCCACGCAGATACATTAAATGCATAAACTTCAAGCTGTGACATCTAAACACAGCTGCTCTGTTTACCGTTAGCCAATGCTAGAAAGCAGTTAGCATTAGCCGCGAGTAAATGCTGCCAATCACAACATACCAGATCCATTGGGTCCGATGATGGCAGTAAATTTATGAAAAGGTCCGATGATCTGTCTTCCTTTATACGACTTGAAGTTTTCGATCTCTATCAGTTTTAAATAACCCATCTTCGTTATATTTGTGCCGCTGTCCTGAAAAAAATAAACTGCAGCGAATATTAGCTTCGAAAAATGTTAGCTAGCTAATGCTAACAACCACCGTTCACCGGACAAGCAATCTCAAAGACGAAGCATGCATGCGAAACGAATGATCCTCTCTGTTCAGTCTATTGCCGGCCTGTGCATAAATCGCATTATGGAGCGCATATTTGGTTTAATCGTCCAAACGGCTTCATAATCTCAATCAGACAGACGCGACGCGCTTGTGACAACAATGCGCCATTTTACAATCCAACAGGAAGACCTTCGAGCGCGCGAGACACGAAACCCCACAGTTTATCGCGAGACCAAAATGGAGCCGTTTGGAGTTGCGACCCGCTCGCGACCCCGGGACTGCGCCCCAAACGTTAAAGTATAAGTTACACAATACATTAGGTTAAACTACGTGTTGTACAGGTGCACCACTCAAATTATATGTAATTTTTTATTTGTGTCAAATAAAGCACGAAGCGCGCAGCGGCAAATTGAGACGTTACCATGGTTACCAATCCAAACACAACAGGATTCGAGCAGGGAAACAGGTTCACTCTCTGAGGTGCTACAGTCGTCTACAATCCCCAGATTAACTCAAATAATTTGGCCACATCTGTCACGTAAGTCAGGTAAGTGCTTCTTTAGATTTATAATCACTGCCTGTCTTAAAAGAAAATCCACTCCATACAGTCAATGAAGCCTCTCAAGGTTTTGGGGTGATGTTGTCAGATCATTATAGGATGAAATCTGTCTTGAGATGAACGCACCAGGGTATGATAGTTCATTTAACACAATGATTTCTTTCCAGCAAGGATATCAGCCATAATAATCAGTGTTGTAATGATGTGTCCCCCCCCCCCAGGCTCATTGGAAACTGAGAAAATGTATAAAGTGGATTTGCTTGTAGACCGGTCCACAGACGCGGCTGTGGAGAGGCGAAGGTCTGCAGAGACGACACGCAAGGCCCGGATCTTCAACACCCGGCTCCGTGTGATGGGCCTCGACCTTGATGCTCTCAACCAACAGGTCCAGGAGAAAAAACATCAGCAAAACATGGAGATGCAACGGGACAAAGCTTTTGGTAAATCCTGGGCTTGATGAGAGCCAGGGAGGGGTCAGAATTAAATCAGTTGAATCACAACTATTATTCAGGCAGGGCCATAACCAGGAGTCCCCTATAAGAATATTGTCTTAGGCCGTCTCCATTCATGAAATCACCTTTCACCACTAATGAGCACTGATCACAGGTGTATTTATTTTCATTACATTGCAGATAAGCTGAGAGAGTATCACGATGAAGCACTGCTGCAGCGAGACATTGATGAAAGAGAGAAGCAAGCAGCTTTGCACACTGACCTGACTCAGTATTGGGCCACTCATCAGCGTGTAGAGGACTCTCGCGATGCTGATCTCAAGTGTGGCCTGAAGGGGGCATTCAGGATCACCATTCCAGAGGGTGAACTGGGGCCTGCCAGCATGCAAATCTTTCAGGTAGGCAGGTGCTTGGTGTGCATCAAAGACCAGCAGAACAAAATCCAGCGAATGGTTAAATAAATAATCAGGCTACCCCTTAAAGAACTGTGTCCATGTTTCATGTACAGGGAGAGGGTATCGGAGAGGAGCAAAAGAGGAGAGAACAAATGAAGACGAGAGAAAGAGATCTGCGAGCACAGAAGGAAGACAATGAGAGAAGGCACATGGGAGACAAGCATAGAGGTGAAAAGAGACAAACACAAGCACACACACACAGGAGCATACACACACACACTGTAATCACTGATGAGCCAACATGCTGTACGCTATAGCCTCTGTAAATCACACACATGCTTCATGCTTTCCTGCACAAACAATCACACACTCCTACGCACAGCCCTTACTGCCAGGTGGCATTGATGGATGCTCATCCCAGAGAGCCGTTATGTATGTGTGAGTGTGACGTTGAAGAGCTTTGCACAATGGGTAATGGCTAATGCAGGTGTGAAAAAAACGCATAGTGGGTGATTTCCAACTCGTGTGTGTCACAGAGATGCTCGTGAGCAAAGACCTGGTGCATCAGGACCTTAGGGGGGTTCAGCTACATGCACTAGAGGAGGACTGTAAGAAAGCTGCCCGCATCGCACTCGACAACTACAATCAAGCTCTGGTACAGTACATGCATGTGCACACACAGATGGACACACAGATGCACACACACACCACCCGCTGATGTAGATGCTCAAAGCAAAATCCACTGGGGCTTTGAGCTCTGACATGCTGCTCTCAGGTGGGACTCTGAAATTAAAATTGCTAATTGAAAATGTTAAGTGATGCGTGCACACACTTGCTGCAGGAAGGCGGCCATCATATTAGTTGGTACCAAGCAACATGGATGGTTAAACTGCTTTGATGTACGTGTGGGCCCTGTCTGTTTTTAAAAGCCCCCACTTAGCCCCCCCCCCCCATTTGCCTGAATGCACTCGGCTGAATCCTCCATTGGGAGGCATCATTATAAATCCTTCAGGTCATGGTATTTTGACAATTATGTGGTTTCTCTAATAACCACTCACATGCATGATGCACAAGCAAATATAACTGACTGAGTGGATCTCTCAGGAGGACATTCACCATATGGCTGACTCTTGGCTCAATGCTAGAAGTAACCACATATTAGAGGTTGTGTTTCGTAAGGCTAATCATCAAGGGAATGATCAATCAACTGTCCCTGGATCAGTGGTAAGGCATCACCACGTTCTGTTCCCCACAGGCTACAGAGCGGGCAGAGAAACTGAAGGAGCAGCGCAGGAGAGAGGAAAGGGAGAATCTTGCAGAGATACGGCACACTCTGACATCCGACATGATGACAGAGTGTGCAGAGGCAGCGGAGAGAGAGGTGGGAGGAGGGAGGCCACCCAGGGTTCTGATAGACAAGTGGAAGGGGATGAGCCCTGAGCAGCTGAGCGCCATCCACAGGGAGAGGGAGGAACAGCATCTTGAGAGACAGGTACTGGAGTCACTCTAAAACCCAATGCAACTCCCATACACACAGGGCACCATGAGCAATTCACGGTCAAGTCACATCTTACTCTGCTCCAAGCTCCTCTTCAGTTCTACCTTTTTGAAAAATTCCTTCAAATTTGTGGTTCCCAACCTTTTGACTTGCAATCTTTTAAAATTAAACCACAGATGGGTGACAAATTAAAGGAAAAACTAAGATAAAAGGTCTTAGTGAGGTGTTGGGCCACCAGAACAGCTTTGATGCACTGTGACATTAAGTCTCTTGAACTCTACTGGATGGATGAACACCTCCTGTGTTTAACATGCCGGTCTAAAATGTCCAAAAACCATTTGTGCCCTGTAAGGATCTGAATTCATGTTTCACTCATTCATGTAGGTTTTCTCTTTAATTTGTCATCCATCTCTATGTCTACTTGTAGACCTCTCCTCACAGGTTGCATATGTCTAAAGGTTGTGACCACAGGGTTATTATTTCTTCTCAGTTTGTTTAAAAAAAAAACTTTCTAGAGGCCTGAAGCGATAAAAGTATCCAATGCTTCAAAAAAAAGTCTGAAGAAAGTTTGAAAAAAAAACCAACCCTAATTTTGTGTAGCAGAAATATGTTTTTCTGCTTTCTTATCCTATTAACCACCTTGGAACCCCTCAGATTTATCTTGCAACATTTTGGTCAGGTCCTAACCCCCAGGTTGGGAACCACTCCTTCATAGGAACAGTTTTGGAGAATACAGTTCCACTCAGGTTTGGCATTTAGACCCTTATTTCTTGCCATTTCTTTAGAGACAACGTGATGCTGAGAAGATTTGGGATGCAGCTTGGGAACTCCAGCTCCTGAAGCTGTCGAGAAAAGCAGAGGAAGAGGAGAGGAGAGCAGCAGAGCTGAGGAGAGCAAAGAGGCTTCAGACAGATCATTACAACATGCAGCTGGCCAGAGAGCAGCAGGCACAGTGAGCACTGCGCACACACACACACACTGACTATTCAGGCAGTAGTCAGCAAATGTATTTTGGGTGTAGGTGATGAAGTACTCTAATGTAGAATTCAGACTTAAACAAGCATTTACAGTCACTCACTGTGTTTATTTGTGTCTCTGTCTGCCCCAGTCAGGAGTACCTGAACAAGAAGCTGTACACCAACAAACCCACCAAGGACTACTTTTATCAATTCAACACCAGCTCCCGCTGACCACCACACACCTTCCCCAGGCTTGTCCTCCTGTGACAATGTGCTAATAAAATCCACTCAATATGAATTCTGAGTAATCAATACTTGCTGCTTATGTTTAATTGACACATATGCATTGATTGTATACCAATGACAAAAAATGGACCCTTTTTTGATACAGATTGTTCCACGTACTTTATTTTTCAGTCATATATCCAGTTACAGTGGTAGATTCATAATGCAGTTACAGTTATATTGGCCCCATATGTGGTACAAGTCCTGTCGTTCACCCGTGATACATAAAGGTACCATCAGTCCCATTGTGCTAATTGTGCACACCACAAAGAGGCACACCTAGACCAGGGCAGTGACACACTCCCTACCCCTCCTTCCTCTCCTCTCCTCTTCCCTCCCCTCCCACTCAGGCATTGTTTTTTATTTTTTTATTTGTCTGCTTGTCTGAGTTCTGAAGAAGCTTCTCTGAACAAACCAATTCACTTTTTAATAGGTTTTTATCTTTTAACTATAAAAGAAAAGGGGGGGGAAACAACAGTGGAAAAGCGAAGGCCACTTGTCCTCAGGTTTCCCCTCGACACATGAAAAGCAAAGAGTGAGTGGCAGTCGAGTGAGTATCTGTGTGTGTACACTCATTCCTCATTCAAAGCTAACATTTGCCCGCGAACACTGACAAACACAGATGTTTAGCAGCAGATAGTCAAGATAGAATATTGGCATATTTTGTGTCATTCACCACTCCTGTATGAAAATAGATTTTTTTTAAAAGCTTTATTTGTCCTGAGTGTGTCTGAATAACCAACAACAGGGAGCTTACACACACCTCCTTCAGTGCCACTAGCCTTTTTAGACATCCCATATACTTTACCTCAGGGACTGTCAGGTGATGTTTGGCCAGTGTCAAGCTTTTATTTGAATAGGGAGAACTGAGGCAGCAATGTTGCATATAGGTACTCCCCGTGCACAAACTGGCTCGCCGCTTCCCTTTCTCTCATAACTGCATCAGACAAAAACTCCACAGATATTCACTGCGCTGCAATGCATTGCTGGATGGTTGTGGGCATGAACGCAATCTTAGCTTTCACTGCAATATAACTACTGCTATCACTAAATGACACTAATGTACAATTTTTTGATTTTCAAATGCTTGCAAACATCTACAGAACAATGTGGATTTTTTTCCCCCATTTTTATTTTTCCCCCCTCAACTATGAACTATTTTTGCTAAAACAGCCAAATTCTCACTGCAATCATTAGTCAAAAACGGAAAGTTTGAATTGCTAGCAATAGTACAAAGAAGAAAAATGACAACTTGCAACATTGTAAATTAAGTGGTTTCAAACCTGCACATTTTTCACATTTTTATATCAAACATGGTTGGGTTCATCAAAACAATCTTTAAGGGTTGTATTTACATTCTGTGGGGGAAAAAAGCTGTCTTTTCAGGTCTCATAACCACTGTTATCTCTCCAGTTTTAATCAGTAGCATGTAAATACATGTCTTCCCAGCTCTAAAAAGAATACATTCTCTGTGTTTGATGTAAACACCAACTGCTTGCCTTTATTATACATCAACTGGCAATCATTAAGCCTGTCTGCAGTATCAACTTGCATTGATGAGGGTCTGAAAATAAAATGTGAGAGTGTTTGCCCACAAGACTCCACTCTCTGATCTGTAAATATACATAAATACTGCTCCTCAAACAGTTTGCGTAGTATGAGATGGACAGGTATGAAAAGATTGTTAATTAGAGACGACAATGTTTTTAATACAGTGTAGAAAGAGACAAAGACAGATACAGAAAGCTACACATAGGTCTCGACACGAAAAATTACAATATCATTTCCAATAATGACATTACACTTCTGGTGGGAAGGCGAGAGTAATGACATCAATCTGGTGCTCTATGCAGACCCAGCAGGCACAGGAACTTATAAGGAGCATGTACATATCTATAATACTGTATTATGGCTAAATAGATAGATGTAGATGCAGCTATATACACCAGATGCTACTCAGCATTTTCACAGCAAGTTCCCCTTATGCATCCAATGTTATTTATAGTAAGAAACTTGGCTTCACTTAGTTTCAATGAAAACATCTTGATCTATGAAATGTCAATAAAGAGAAGTCATGAGGTTTATATAAATAGTGTAGAAAACAATATGAAAAGGTGATGATATAAATAAAAATGGCAGATAAGGAAAGGGGATGTTTTGTATTCAAACATAAAAAAAATGTCACTGGCAAGTACAATCTGAGACATCAAGCGTTAGACATACAAAATCATGTGCGAAATAATATAAGGCATGATAAATATCTACGATTGAAGACTTTTTACAGCAGCATGTGCTGTCTGTTTCCCCACACTAGGCTCTACCATCATCATCCTCTTTCAATGCACTACTCTGCATCTCTATAGGACCAAACCTACAATCCCTCTGATATTTCTACCTGTACGACATTCTGTCTTTATCTTTCTATAGAGTTGTCTGCGGAGAGAAAAAAAAGAGACGAAAGGGAGAGGGATGAATGTTAGTCATTAAGATATGTTGTGAACTACACAGATAAAGGAGGGTGGAGGGGGGGTGGGGGTGGGGGTCAAAGGACATCTTCAGGTCAGTCAAACTTGTATCACATTGTCCACTACTTTGGACACTCCTTTGGTCAAAATAGTCCAGTCGATCAGATGACTGCCAGGTGCATCTGAATAGTCAACATATTGATTGTGTATTAGTCGTTAAACTACATATCAGCAAGTCAGCAGGGAACAGGAGCGTATGGGCACATATGTCTTGACATGTTTTGGTCTGATGGTCCCCGGTGGATGTGTGGCGGTTAATCAAGGATGGTGACGGAGTTGGGCATGCCATTGGTGGCCGGGGATACGGTGGTGGGGTTGAGCGGGGAGTTGTCTGGCAGGCCATGGAGCGCCTCTGGACCCTCGCTGGGCCGACTGAACTGGCTGGCCAGGGACTCATCCATGTTGAGCTCCATGGTTATGGCACTGCTGCCGTTGAAGTCCAGGTTGTCCTCGCTGCACAGCTTGCTCTCCTCGCACAGGGACGGCTGGCTGGCCGTGCGCTTCTCCTCGAGGTCACTACAGTATGTGAGAGCACAGAAGAAGAAATGTTATCATAAGGCATGTAAAAAATTAAAAGCGATCTGATCACATCTTTATTCAGCAATCTTTTTCTAAAAAAACAGCCTACTATACGCCAACATGCAAGACAAAAAATGCATAATACTAGAACTGCAACGATTAGATGATTACTCGATTATCTTTTAAATCATTTTTTCAAGAAAAAATGCGACAGCTTGCTGCTTTTCTTGGTCTTCCATTATAGTGAATTTAGTTGGTTGGACAAAACAAGACCTTTGATGAATTCACCTTGGGTTCTAGGATATTGTGATGTTTAGTAAACCAAATGATTAATCGACTAACAGAGAAACTAATCAGCAGATGAATTGATAACAAAAATAATCGTTGCAGCCCTACATAATACATTTCACTATCATTATACTAAATATTACAGGGAAGTCAGTAGGTAAGTAAGGCATTGGCAGGGGATTATAAATAAGTGGGTTTGGGATAGCAAATCACATCAGAGCATACCTTTCTAGAGATCTGCATAGCAGCGGCAAGCATTAGGGAGAAAAGGGACAATGAAGGTAACACAAAGGGTTAGGAAAACCAAACAGTGCGGAGGGAATCAGGGCTGTGTTAGGAGTTAGAATTTAAATGATCTATAGAAACATAATGCAACACTCAAAGAGAGAACTTGCGTTCAGATGACAAACCTGTACTCTCCAAAAGTATCATCCTTCATAGGCCGTGCTTCTGAGTCCATCGGACCCTCTTCTTTATCTTTCACTGAAAAGGAGATTATTGGATTTCATTATCAGTAAGATCTCAACCATGTTTCTCTCTGAGCCACTGTCTCAGACATCGATAACGACATCCTGTCACACAGCAAGATAACACCAAGAGAAAAAGAGCGTGTTTGTGTATGTGGAGCAAAAAGACAGAATCTGTTTATTTATGTGGTTTATAGTTTGATGTTTGACTTAATTTCTCATCTGACTTTCAGCGTAATAACTAGCACTATGAATATAAATGCTAAAATTCAAAAGAATTTAAATAATGAATTGTTCAAAATTTTCAGCACAGACAATTAAGTCTACTTTAAAAGGAGCCAGCCACTTGTTTCTCCCTCACGTGGAAAGGGATGAAAGGCTGGTGCTTTTCTCTGACCAGTCAGACAGTGGCCTGCAGGTCGCAGTCAGTCTTGTGGTTTGTGATTATTATTTCATAGTCCTTTTCAGGGCAGAGCCTCTTCCTTACTATCACAGAAAGGAAGTGCAGCCTTAGAGGTATGTTTCACTACGTGTTTGATGTGAAGGCTGCAAGGGAGAAGGTTGGCCAAGCGAAAACTGGCCAATTATTTGGAGTTGGAGCCACTATAAGGATTACACAGGAAGCTGTTTGGGGAGAATTTTAAACATGGTGCAATCGTATTTGACTACCTTCCAGTAAGAACAATCTTGTTTACTGCGGCGCATTCCTGTAACTGCTTGGCTTCTCTTTCGACCGCAGTGTCATTTTCATCATCAGACAGCTTTATGGCTCCAGACTGTCCAGTGTTACCCACAAAGCTTGTGTAGAGTGTGACACAGCAGTTGTCTAACTTTGTATTGTTCTTACACACAGGATTAGAGGGAGGAACGAATATAGCACATTATTAAAAAAAAAAGTAACTCAAGGCTTCAACCGTTTTGTATTCATCAACACCAAACATTCTTTCTAACAGTTCAACATCTCTACTGATGAATGCTTTTAACACTCATCATGGTGGGGCTGCACTTGCCTGAATACTTCCCCCCTTTACTCCTCTTGATGAAGCAGAGGATGAGCAATATCAGCAGCAGCAGCACGATGGCGCTCACAAGACCGATGAACCAGCCCTGTGTCGCAAAGCTTGGCTGCACCTCCGTCACTCCTTCAGAGGGAAGAGGGAGGCGGAAAGAAAAGAGTACGTTTTTTGTATTGGGAAAAAAAGGATAAAAGCACAAAAGGAGTGTAGAGGATGAAAAAGATAGGAGAAACAAGATAAAAGAGGGAGCAAAAGAGACAGAGCATTATGCATTCTGACAGGGTGGCATTTCACTTGGGAACCAAAGAATACAGCACAATACGCCAAACACACACGAGTAATGGATCATTTCATATGGCTAACCAAGCTCTCTTTTCACACAAGTCTTTGAAAGCACTTCACAGGCAGTGGAGAGAACTGCAAGACACACTCTCTGCAGGATCAGGCTTTATATTTAGATGTGGGAAGCCCAGAGGAGAGAGCAGAGAAGATGAAAGGAAAGAGGATAAATGAAGGCAGAACGCTCACAGTACCTGTTCCTTCTGTGTCGATGTCAGTCTCCAAGAAGGTGGTGTTGCTGTAGGTTAAGCGCAGACGATAATGAGAGCCAGGAGTCAGGCCCTGGAGCTCGTAGAAAGACTGAGAGGAGTTCACCATCTCCGTCTTCTTCCATTTACTGCCATCTGCAGAGACATGAAATGAACCTTGGTTTCCTTTTCCGTGTTAATGATGGACTGATTGTTTTAAAAATGAAGTTTCCTTTGGCACTTATTAGTATAGATATTATACCATTTTTGTTGAGGTAGTGGATCTGGAAGTTAACATTCCTGTGTCTCTTCTTGGCCACCCAGGTGAGGTTAACTGAGTTTTTCCCCACAGACAGGTTGATGTTGACAGGAGGCGCTGCAAGACAGTCAGACAGAGGAATCAAATTCCTGATCTAGTACAACCTGGTCCTCTATGTGTCACATCTGTGATGATGAAGAACGCAGTAAATTGGGCTTTTAAGTACCTCCATCCAGCATGGTGGCACCTTCCCTCATGATGGGCTCTCCGTCCCCTGCAGCAGTGTGCCCCCTCAGGTAGAAGCGGTAGTGGCTGTGGCGGTCCAGGCCCTTCAGGGTGAGGTGGGTGACTGTGGGGTCGTCTATTGTCTCTACCTGCATGGGGCTGTCTTCGCTCTCCACAACTGACCGCGGCACAGCAAAATAAACGTTCAATCACAACTTGATCTTCAACACATCGTTATGGGTGACACGCTGTTCTGGGTGACATGTGACTGACTGATGAGCATCATTAGGAGGCTATGCTTTTGACATTTTTCTAGTGTTATTGATTTAGCTGGAAATGTATTGTGTGGTGTCCCTCGCACTACTGATGTTTTTACTGATGTCTTTTGATGCAGCACAGTTGCACTTATTAAACAGACAAATGTATGTGCCTGATGGTGGTTATTTTGTGGGATTAAGGGTGTAAACGATGCTCACTCTGTTGGTACTGCAGTAGATATCCAATGAGGACTCCATTGGGCTGGCCAGGAGGCGTCCAGTGGAGGGTCATTTCTGTCTCTGATGGGCTGTCCAGCATCAGGGACGCGGGAGGACCAGGCACTAGCAACAACACAAACATGCACTCAGCTTAAAAGGCATTATTATCCTATTTTGATGTACTGTCACCTATATACCCCCAACACATGCCTACTCAATAATATCTATCCTTGCATCAATTTCACCCTCCCTCTCTTCACTGGCCCTGACCCAGTCATTGTCTAGATATCAGAGTCATTCCCTCTATGGTAACCCACTATCCACCCTCCCTTCCTCCCATCTTACTCCATCTTTGTCTCTTCCTGTCTGTAATTAAACCTCTTCATCCACTTTAGCGGTCACCTTCCCACCATTTCAGCCTCGTCGCCCTTCCCTCTTCCACCCTCGATTTTTTTTCCGCCTTTTCTCATTCTCACCTCCCTCATCAGTCTTGAAGGGCAGCGTCTCAGATGGGGGTCCCTCTCCCTTGCTGTTGAATACAGTGATGGCCAGGTCATAGTGGGAGTATGGCCTGAGATCACTGATGACCTTCTTCTCCTCGTTGGCCCCAGTCTCCACCACCATAGTGCTCTCTGGCTCCCTGGCCCTACGGCGACGGTGGTGGCCCCTGGTGCCGGTTCTGTTCAAATAGATCTGGAGCCACAAAATCAGTCAGAGGAAATCATGGGTTAGTGTCTGGGTCACATTTGAAATGTTAAACATTACAACTGGGGTTTCTAAAAGCAGTTTAAAAAGGATAAAGCATGGCTTGGGTGTTGAATGGAACATGCTACAAAAGACCCAAAAGAGAGAAAGAGAAGCAGTGCGACTAGGGTGTGATACATTTTGAAGGTGAGATCATCTAAAATAAAAAAGACTCTATTCTTCACAACCTTGAAACAAAAGAAAACTCTGAAGCCCTTGCCAAGCTAAGATCTGGCTGCCTCTGCTGTGTATTATTCATGAGGACGGGGCCTGAATGTGTTAGGCCAAACAACAGAGGAGATACAGGATCAGTACCTTGTAACCCAGCAGGTGTCCTCTGACAGTCTTTCTGTCTACTGCTTCCCACATCACTCTGATGGTAGTGCTGTTTATTAGTATAACCCCCACATTCATTGGAGCCTCCAATGGAACTGAGAGACAACAACAGACAGCAGGGTGATAGGTGAGAAAGAATACCAAGTGGAAATATTCCCAGTAAAAGAAAAGTGTATTGCTGAAAAACTGCTTAGCAACTGTTTTTTAAAATTATTTTTTATATATTTTACCATCTTCCCCTGAGTAGCCAATGACAGGGTCTGGCTCAGGTCCCTCTCCTTTCTCATTGACAGCCTGAACTTTGATCTCAAAGGCAGAAAAGTTGCCAATGTCATGGACCGTGAATTGTGGTGCGGTTGTGTAGTTGGTGTGCCAGCTGGGCCCGCTGCCCACCACTCGCCTCCACAGCACCCGGTACTTGAAGTCAGGTCCATTGAAGTTACGTTTGTCCATTTCCTGCAGTGACGAGAACAGCAGTGAATAAGGCACAAAGCCTTTTTAAAAATTAGTTTGATGCTGCTTCAGATAATTGTACGTTCAGGTAAAGGATGTACCTCCCAGGCGATGACCAGAGTGTCTGGGTCTGTGGACTCACTCCTAACATCTTCAGGGTTATTGTCTGGAGCTGTGATTGGAAAAACAGTTCAGTGTAGTGTCGTCTGGGGTTCACTTTGAGAATGAAAACTTGTGGTTACAAAACACTGGCTCTGACCTTCAGCGGGTGTGTTGTGGATTTCAGATGGCTTGCTGGGGTCGCTCTTGCCCACATCATTGATGGCAATGACCCGGAAGCGGTAGGACATGTAGGGCCACAGAGGGAGGCTAGCATGCTCCTTGTTTCCTCTTACTCTCTTCAGCCCTTCCCAACCCCTCTCCTTCAAACCTTGGTCCTCAAACTCAATCGCATACTCTGCAGAGAGAGAAAGAAAGATTCAAGGATGGATGGAGAAAGACAGGCGGTAAACTATACGGAAGCAATAGAAACATGAATAAACACTCAGTGGTGATAAAGTCTTACTGACGCACTTTGAGCTTTATAAAAGTCTGATGCTGCAGATCAAATAATAATCCTGTCCACGTAATGAAAACAGAGCAGCCTTTCATTTTGCCAGAGGGAGATAAATGATATGGGTTTGTTGCTCTGAGTAGTGGAGTTAGACAAGATAAAAAGTTTTATGTTTGCCTTTGTGTGGGTGTGTGTGTGTGTGTGTGTGTCTGTGTCAGAGCATATTCTCACTTAGTGGCACTAGTGAAAAAGCAAAAAGGATCATGGCAAGAGAAATTACAAATTTTCTTAAAACACAAAAATCTAATCACTAAATGCATAAAAGCCTTTTTAGCATTAAACACCAGAAAAACAGAGGAAGAATGAGACAGATGTGTGCAGATGTGTATGTTTGTAAGTGTGAGTTTGTCTGTACTAAACCTAGCACAGGGCTGTTGTGGTCGTCTCCAGGAGTCCAGCTGAGGGTGACTGCACGACGCTTAGGATCAGAGACCTGGAGGAGGACAGGAGGGTCTGGACGATCTGAGAGGGACAACAATAAAATTATTACCACAACCACCTGCACCCCGCATGTCTCCACACTACACATTTAAACAAATAGGTCTCTCTAATTTGAGAAAAATATTCATAAATGGCTGAACAATTTTGCACATATTATGTAGGCATGTTGTATATTCAGTCTCAGACACTTGCTGGTTTGTGATCATACAGTATGATCAGTAATCTTACCACATAAAGTGAGGGTGCTGCTGGCTTCAGCCATGTCCAGCTTAGTGATGACCTGACAGGTGTACACGCCCTCATCATCTGGTTGCACATTAGCTATTATCAGGTCTGGTCCTTCAAATGTGTATCTGAGGAAATATGGTCATCATTGTTATCCTCATCTTCCTCCTGCTTTGAATTATTATCACATCCCTTTATTCATTATCATTATCATGTTTGCCTCTACCTCATCATCTCATCCATCCTATTTTCATCACCTCACCATAGTAACTTATTTATTTGGTTGTTTGTTTATGTAACAGGAATGATACAGATAAACACTGTTACATTGGGAAAAAAAATGTGACAGATGTAATGTATAAAGGGTGTAAACACTGTTCCTGGTTAGGCTTGGAAATTCAGGGTAAAACAACTAAAAGAACAAATGGATAAAATAATCATCCTGTCATTCATTTCTAACATTATCTTCATTATTGTCAGTTCTCTAATTTATAGAATTTAGTCTTACTTTTCGTCACTGTGGGACTCAAAGAGCTTCTGATCGTTCTTTCTCCACTGAATGAGTGGGGAGCCGAGTTTGGGGTCAACAAGGGCCAGACAAGTGAATATTGCTGTGTTTCCAGGCTGCACCTTCAGAGCCTGTGGAGGTGACAGGATCACTGTCCTGTCTGTAGGAGAAAGCAAGGAAACATACAATGCTGAGACAAGCTGCATGAGGTGCAAATAATATCACCTGCTAAGGGACACTGTGTGTGTGTGTGTGTGTGTGTGTGTGTGTGTGTGTGTCTCACTCACTGAGCACTTCCAGCTCGGCACTGACAGACAAGTTGGTGTTCTGCACAAAACAGGTGTAGAAGCCCTCGTCGTCGTGGGTGACATTAGAGATCTCAAGCCCCCCGCTGGTGAGCGGGTTAACTCTGGGATCCGCCAGAAGGGAGGAGGTGCTGCCGCTCTCCCTGGACAAGACACAGACACACACACACGCAAAAACACACATTAGACACTTGGAAAGCAGAGTAAGAAATAAACCTTTTCAGCTACTGCAGGGCTGATGAATTCACCAGTTCAGTTGCCACTTTGCCTATTTCACCAAAAAGAACAAAAGCCTGGTTGGATGACTGCCACACTGACAAAATCCATAGTCACAGCCCAGATGTAACAGCATTTGGTTGTTAATTTATGCATATGAAGAGCCACCTACGCAGTAATTTCACCTCTGTGAAATTTGTTAATGTGAAAATCTGCCAGACAACTCACTAGAATATACAACACAATACAAAGCAATGCAATAGAACACAATGGAACAGAATAAGGTGGTTAGGTGCCTCACCATATGACTTTAGGTTTAGGAGAGCCAAAGGTCTCACACTCCAGTAAAGCCTTCTGGCCCTCTGTAAATGTGTATGTATTCCCATCCTCAGTCAGGATCTGGGGAGGCAGCTCTGAAACAACACACACAAGGAGGAATGAGACACACACAGACGTACACGCACAAGACTCTGTTAAATAAGTGACATGTACAAAACAAACATTCACCAATGACATAGACGTTGGTGTTGGTGAGGATTGTTCCATGCTTGTTGGAGGCCCGGCACTGGTAGATGGCAGTGTCTCCAAAGTTGACATCCTTTAGGATTAGAGATCTGCTTGCTGTCAGAGTACGTCTAGAGTCCTTGTCGGTTGCTGTTAAAAAAACAACAACACACAGTCAGCACACGCACAGTGTTCGAGGTTGTGTGTTGAGGTATGTATTTGCAGGTGGCTCTGTGCACTGACCTGAGAGGGGGGTCCCGTTTATGGTCCAGCTGATGGTAGGAGAGGGAATGCCGTCTGCCTGGCAGTCTAGTCTGACAGTCTCACCTGGGGCATATAACTGACTGACTGGTTCCTTGGTCCAGTAGGGAGCCGCTACAAGGGACAGAATATATTAATAACATGCAGTACAAGCAAAACATTTCATTCTTAAGTTACACAGTACCAAGCCTTTACACAAGACAGTACTCAGTGAGACTGATGGGTTGATGGGATGAAGATGTCAAAGTCTCAAAACTGAAGCAACTGATCTCATTACTGTTCTGTTATACTTGAAAGGGCACTCCATCAATTTTACAAGTCAACGTCTATTTATTAGTCACAGGAAGTACTACTCAGCTTGTGACAGTTGTGTAATGTCTTCTTTTCTTTGTCATGAGAAAATTACTCAACTGACATCGCCCGGGTATCTCATTTTGGACTTTAAAGCTTTAAAGATGTGAACAGTTAACAGCTAACTAAAGATGCTATCAGGTTGCATTATGGGAAGTGCAAGAGTTTGACCGATACTAGGGACTAAAAGTCAGGATATCCCTGCCTCTGCAGCATCCCTTCTGGCTAATGTTTTTATCTGACTCTTGCAAGTGCCCTAACTCTATGAAATTGCAGTCCTAAATCGATAGAGTACTTTTTAAACCTTTATCTAAGAACAAATGTGAAGAATTCACTTACCAAGTAACTGGTGACAGATAATGATTTTGCACAAGTTGCTAATTGTGTTATATATCTTGCACTTGGCTAAACTTAATGAATACAAGATTCAGTAATGTGATCAACTGTGAATCCGGATTATTGTCGTTACCATTACATTGTAAAATCACAGTACGTGCTCAAATCATCCTTATTCCACATGCAGTATAGCATATATAGGTGCATGAGTGTGTGTGACGTACCTTCCACAGTCACAGTGTAAGTGTGTGTGGCCTTCCCTTGAGAGTTCTCAGCAATACACTGGTACTCGCCCCCGTCGCTCTCAGAGATATTGCTGAAGCGCAGGCGGCGGTCGAACAGATCTTTAGTGGTCCGAGATTCAGACAGCTCGCCGTCCTTCCTCAGCCAGGACACTTTGGGAGTTGGACTGAAGAGGAGGAGAGAGGGGAGGAAGAGGTATTGCAGGAATGGGGAGGATGTAGATGGACGGATGCAAGAAAGTGAGAGTGAGATGAACATGGACGTGAAATGAAGAAGGCAGGCAGAGAGAGAAAGAGACACGCAGGGTGGAAAGAGAAGAAATACATGGAAATGAGAAGGCAGCAAGAAGCAGAGTCGACAGGAGACAGCAAAAGACAGATAATGGAATGAAAAGAGGTGGGAGGAGGGGAGAGAGGTGGATGAGATGCAGGTAAGATTGATTAAGAGGAGCAGCTCAAGTTTTCTGATTGATGGGGGCAGAAACACACACATACGCACACACAGACACTCACAGGCCTTGGACGATGCACTCAAGCTCCACAGTCTGGCCCCTGAGAGCATGGTAAGTGCTGTGGCTTCCAGAAGGTCTCATCATGTGGGGCCTCCGGTTCCGCAGTACGGAGTTGGCTGGAGAAAGAGAGGTGGAAACACAAAGACAAAGATTCATACATATGTATGGGTAGTTTTCAAATTGCCGTGCTGCTGACACAGCAGCCACTTTGGAGCCTCTGACACGCACATACACACACACACAGATGCAGGGTGTGGAATTGTGTGGAGAGGAAATTACTTTTCTAACAACACATCATCATACAGATAGATTTTCTACACACACACACACACACACACACACACACACTCGCACACACAAAGGTCTCATGTTAACATGTACTCATCTTTCTGACCTCTAGTTGGTCCACAGATGCTGGCAGCCACATCTCAGTGTGAGCTGCATCTCATTACCACTGGGCTGAGGAGGTGATGGGCCCCCTGCCGGGCTCTGGGATCATCAACTGGACACAGTACTGCTTTGGTCAGCACAACATGCCACCACATAGGGGTGAGTTGACTTTGGCTTAACTATGGGGCCTCAGTGGTTCTCAACAAATTGTCGTGCTGACTATTTATCATACTGCGTGAATTTCTCTTAGACAAAGACAACCAGCAAGAAGATTGATTTTTAATGGATGTTACTCTTAAACTTTACAGGCGCTCTTTCAAAATCTATGTAATTTACAAAACAAAATGCAGGTATCAAGGACAGTGTAAATTTAATCTTAAAGGTTTGGTTCACCTAAATTAAATTTAAAAAAAAAATCATATATTTAGCCGTGATGGCAGCATGGCTCTTGGGATGGCAAGGTTGGTCTGTCGGTCAGTTGGTCCACCACTTTTGTTCAGACTGAAATATCTCAACAACTTTTGGATGGATTACCATGAAATTTGGTCCATACATCCCTGGTCCCCAGACAATCCATCCTAATGACTATAGTGATCCTCTGACATTATATATCTGCTTAACACTGTGAGTACAGCCTCACAGAGCCGCTAGCATGGCTGAAGACTCTTAGCCTTCTTTAACTTTTCATTGAAACTACTTTACACGGAAGAAATTGTCCCTTTAAAGACTGCTGACAGCGTGTTCTGTCAAGTGTTTCTGGAAAGAGATGTTGATGAATTTTTAAAATGTAATTTGTCAGTGCAATGAGCACCACAAATGAAATTCCATTAACCTTCCTTTAATTGAAGTGGTAGAGGAAATTTTACCCAAAACTATCCATTTGTCTAGATACCACTAGAGGTATAGGCAAGAAAATAATTTTTTTGTAATTTAAAAGAGTCTATATTATTTAAGAGAAGTGGGACCCTCTTGTATGACATTTACATATAATGCAATGTGATTCCTATTGGTCTGCACCTTCATTTTTGGAAAATGTTTGGACACCTGTGATGTTTTGTTCCTAAAGATGCATTTCTGGAACTCAGTTCAGTTCAGGTCAGATCAGTTTAGATTAGTTGATCCAGAGCAAGACTCACAGGGGTTGACAGTCAGAGTGATGGGTTCCTTTGCCAGAATGGTGCGCGTTGTCAGGTACTGGACATTGCAGGTGTAGTCATTCCTGCTGTCCTCAGTTGTCAAATGGGCAAAGTATAGGTTGCCATCCTTCCCCACCACCACCCGCTCACTTAGCTGGATATGGTGTAGTCCTGTGGAGAGAGGGAAAGAGGAAATGAGAAAGAGTACAGGAGGGAAAATGATGACAGACAGAGGCATGGGAAAAATGAGAAACAAAGGAGAGAGGCAGAGAAGATTAACAGCAGAATAAAATAGTCAGAGGAAATATAAGAGGGAGGCACGGAGAAACAATGGGATGAGAGAAATAGAGAAGTGATGATAAAGAGACGTCGGAGAATAGGGGTAAGAATAGACTCTGCTCAGCCTACAAAAGGTACTGAAGACATTTTAAAAAAGGGATAGATAAATGTACGAAAGGATATTCTGGACATTGAGAAAGAAAAAAGATAATATTGTTTCAGAAATAATAAATAATCAGCTACCTCTCTGTGATGTCATAAAAATGAACAATGAAAGGATGTATAGATAGTCTACATGGTAGATTTACTGAGGAGACAGGAAGGATGTAATGGAAGGAGATATGGGAAGGTAATGTACTCACTCCAGTCCATCCAGTGAATGATAGGCTCCATAGAGCTCTGCGGGGGGTTACATTTCAGAACAATACTGTTTCCCTCTTCAGACTTCACATTAACCTTTTTTTCTTTCTGCTGGGATGGGGGAGCTGAAGGGCAGCAAGTGAGGAAAAATACACACCTGTTAGTCTGCGTAGATACAAACGTGGACACAACCACCTGTACACACATTTACTGTGTCATGTAAAGATTCCACATCACAAGTCAACTTAGGAGTATTATTTATAAATCCCCATTTGAGGAACTTTAACGATTTGAGGCGAAGCGTGTTCAGAGGAGGCGCCGGGTTGTCTTTTGTCTCGCATAAGTAGAATGACGTGATTTGTGAGTCATACGTGTTTGCTCTCCCTCCTCCCCTCTGCTCATTGTTGATAACCCCACAGGAGCTACTGAAGAGTGCTTCACATGACATCAACTCAAGAGCGTTTCTGGGGAAACCGTTGTCAGGGAAACTGTGAAGGAAGGAGGTCGCCCAGGAGAGAGCCAGTCACACAGGTGGATGCATATACAGAGGTGCTCTTTACTTTTGCCCAGGGGCCCGTGTGTGCGTGTGTGTGCTTGTGTGTAAGTGAGTATATGCTGATTATCATGTTATTGCATGTAATTATGTTCTGGGTGGCGTTACTGGGAGCACTCGGTGTGAGCCTCCATCTGCTAACAAATGAGCTCTCTATAAAGCAGGGCAAGGAAAAGGTTTATACGCTCCGCTCACAGCTTTGTAAATCGCTCTGTTATTGCTGATAAAACCAACAACAACACAGCTTGCTTCTAATCTAGACCTTGAAGGCATTTACAGGAGCGCTCACGCTGGAACTGACATCTATAAAAGACATGTAGCTCATATGTGATGCAGTTTGTTTGAAAACATATCAGAGGATGTTTGATTAGTTTGGTACTATTTCAAATGGTGTGATTCGTCTCTCAAGGCTAAAGCCAAATGATTACAAATCAGCAAACACTCACTGAGCATGGCGGAATTTGAATATTTAAATTAGCAACCGTCAGAATATAATGAGTCTGTCTCAATAACTGGTCAGAGATTGCTTTAGGATTAATCAGCCATCAGCGTGTTCTTACCATCAGTGTTGAGTATGGCCTCGTTGGAGATGGCTGTCCCCAACTCGTTGGACGCGTAGCAGATGTATTTGCCTTGGTACTGCTTCAGGGTGTCCATAGTATTACTGAGTGTGTAGAATGCGGATGAGCCAGAGCGCTCAGTAACCTTCAGCTCTGGGTCACTGCCTGGGTCAAACTCTTCTCCATCCTTTGTCCATCGGAAACTTTAGCAAAGAACAAAAGAATCATTAACGCAGAGTGTTCACTCAAATATCAAAGTCAAAAAATCATTTCTATGCCTTTGAAAAAGCTGGGGTTTTTTTTTAAAAAAAACAAACACATAAGATGTCCTTACATGTCACTGAATTTGAAATGCTGCAAAATTTACACGAGATGCCCCGGTGGGAGTCATAAGCTTGTGCTGTCTAATTGCGATATTCATCTTTTCCTTGGCAACTGGAGCAATTTTCCACTTCAGAGCAGCTAAGACACTCTGAAAAGATTGCTCGAGGGCTTAATGACATTTATCCCTTGTTGAAATGAGAACTCTGACTGGGAGAAGCTGTGCTCTCATGTAATACTAATATGTAGATGTCAGCTGAACAAGGAGAGGGAAGGTCACTGTTCTCAGTTGTCTAAAAAGATAACCAGTGGCTAGACTCCTCCATGACTAATATAGCATCTTCAGACTTTATGTGTTTGAGTAAAAGTGTGTGTGTGAGTGTGTGCCGACTAACATGGGTGGAGGGTTGCCGGAGGCCTCACAACTCATGACGAGGTCTTCAACACTAAAGACGGTGACTGACTCCGGCTGTGTGGTGATCATTGGTGGCCTCTTGACTGCAAGGACCAAAAACAGAGTTACTGCTGTCACAATACCAGTTATAAAGCAGGCGTGCAGGTGCTATTACACACCTATATGAATTAAATAGACAGAGACACATGCACACGCACAGGATAGTGCTGCAGTCTTCACATGACCTGCTTTCATTCTGCATGCTGCTGTAATAACTCCAGCTTTGACATACACACATATATCACCCTATCGCAACACACACATCTCTATGGATATTAGTAATGGCTTAGCAAACAGCACAGAATAACCAGAGATACCACTCATTTTCATAGCGGCCGATAAGTATATTCAGTCAATATCACTTAAAAAGACTCCCCAGAGAAAGAGATGAAATGTAGGGCGAGGAAAATAGTAAGAGAGTAAGAGAGCAGGCAGAGAAAATGGGTTGAGACGAGAGGAAATTGATATAGCATAATGTAAGAGGGAAAATTCATGTAAAAGAGACATATGCGCACACAGTGTGCTGTGTGAGGCTGAGAGACAGGGAGAGGGAGGGAAAGAGTCTGTGGGGAAATGAAGCAGGGATTTGGAAGGAAAAAAAGTAATGATCACCAGAAGATTTCTCTTTCTCTGTCACCACCGTCCATAACAGCCATAAAGCAACAGCTGTAAAGCGAACCCTCGATAACAGACTCATAAAAACCAACATGCTGGGATTTGGTGCGACTACTGTATTGAACCAGCATGTTTGATTCTTCCGCATGCTTTATGGCCCATGCCGTGTTTTTATGTTCTGCTTTTCAATACTTATAGACAGAAATTTAAATCTTTTTCACCACACAGCTTCAGTAACTACACACATAGGCTGTTTGCAGCGGAATAGAGGTCATAGCTTGATACTTGTTGGTAGAGTCTTTAATTTGACTTTAAGGGAAAGAGACAGAGCCCGAGTCAGATGATGAATTTACATTATGTAGGTAAATGGGTAAAGGAGGACACGGGACGAGGGGGGGGGGGGGCTGCGGTAGATGAGAAGAAGGTGATGGAGATGGAAAGCTGAGCGGACAGGGGAGACGGATGGAAGTGCAGCAAAGAGAGAGCACATGCAGAGCAATAGAAAAACAGAGCAAAGGGAGACGGAGATAAAGGGAAAAAACAAACAAGGGGTGTATTCACAGAGATTCAGAAAGAGACGGATAGGGAGAGTGAGGGAATTTAATGAAAGAATTCCCACTGATAGAGGAAATAAGCCCATTTCCTCAGCTGATCAAATTCAAGTTCAGGCTGCGGGCGCTGCTCCATTATTGGCAGAGGAGGAGGAGAGGAGCCGGTGCTTAGTGCTTTAACTTCCCTTTATTTCCCTGTGTCTTTGATCTGACAGCCCTGCTGCCTCCTTTTACAGACAGCAGCTCCTCACACTTCCTCCTCCCTGCTCCTACAGGGATCTCACCTATTGGGAGCCGATGAGGCTAAACATGCAGAGAGAAAAAGGCACACAGAAACAGGTTCACAATACAACACACACATCCTCACATACAAACACACACCCACGATAAAGCACAGATGCATAAACACGGACACACACGCAAGCATAACACTGCAAATGCACACTAATGCCAAATTCATTAAAGTGCAGCACAGTGCAACCAGAGTTTTACTGTGTGCTGGATGAAAAATAACCTCTCTGGCATAATGAACGTGTTTACAATAAGCTTTGCCAACACCTGCATTAAGACAGATACACGTCAATAAAGTTAAAAGCACTTACGATCACTTATGTGGTCTGTTAGTCCACAGTGGAGGGCAGATAAAGGGAAAGAGGGGAAAAACATTTTAGTTACAGTTAATAAGGAGGAGAAAGAGATAAGTTAAATATATAGACAGGCTGGAAAACAGCTGATAGATAGACAGATGTTTCACTGATAATTGAACAACCATTATGATACATGGACGATAAAGCAGTGTAACATCTCCTCTAATGGAGCGTGGCTTTTAACCTCGGCCTCCTTGACACAGATTCTAACGCATCTCCTTTATTGATCCTGATCACTGCCTCAGTGACTCTCATTGACATGCCAGGGGCTCGCTAATTGAAAGGCAGGGGACACCTTGACCTTTTACATCTTTGACCCGCTCCTCCTTCCTCCTCCTCATCATCCTCCCTTCATCCTCCTCGGCCCTCTCACCTCGGTGTCAGCTCGCCCCTTTGGGAGTTAGATTGGGAGATTTACTGCATTTCATCAACATTTACGGGGTTACGCGTGTGTGAGCGCATGTGTGTCCATGCGCGTGCGATTGCTTGTTTGTACACACTTTTGAAGTCCGTGTGGGAGGTGAAGGACTGTGACTCACTGCAAGTAGTCTTAGATAAAGAGTGAACAACAAAAGCAGCAGTGGAAACAATATTCTCTCCCTCTTCATTGGAGCTCTGTGGGCAGGCCGGCAGCAGCACGGGAGATGAAGATCAATTTCCCTGCAGGGCCACAAGCTCAGCTGTATTTCTAATGCCCACATATTGCATCGAGGAGGAGGAAGAAATGAGAGCGAGCGAGGAAAAACCTTGCTGGATTTTTGTTGTATAACTCAATTGTTGATTAAATTACTCCCCAATCAGATTCTGGTTTGCACCAAGGAAACCAGATCAATAGTGGGACTAATCAACGCAGTAAGGGGGGATCAATTACAAAGTAATTATACACACCGCAGGCACAGATGAGTGCTAACTAAAGAAACCTTAGACAGTGTAGTATTTCGAGCATAAATAGCGCAATCCAACCCTGAATATTGAGGTTACTCAAAGAGAAACACATGTTCATTCTGCTCATTTGCACTAATTAATCATGATGAAAGATCATTATTAGCGTGCTTTGATGAATCAACAATGTAATTAACACAACAAATAGATCTTTGAACCTCATGGAAGCATTCAGCTACCATTGTTATGAATGGTACGATATGAATCTGTACTCACAGTTGGAGGGTATGTGTATGGCTGCTTTACTGGGCTGGGCAGCAAGGGAGAGGAGGAGGAGGAGGAGAAGGGGGAGGAGGCGGGAGGAGCACTGCCCCCTACTGCCAACCTGCTGTTGCTGCGTGTGAGGCATTGCTCACTGTCCCATCAAAGTCCCACCTGCTCACACGCACGTACAGTACAATGCACACAGAGGGCAACCTCACACACACACACACGCACACTCGTGCAGAGCAAGTGTGAGGCTTTGTTTCTTTTGCAGGAGGCCTCCGCTTCGCCTCGTACGTTTTTGGTCCCTCTCTTTTTTTTCCCTCGCTCCTTTCGCTCTCTTCTTTACATCAGGTCCACGCCCTCCTGCTGGTCTCCTCTGTGGAAGATAAAAGAGAGGGGGGAGGTGAGGGGAGGACAAGAGGAGAAGCGAGAGGGAGGGGCAGAGAGGGGCCATGTGTCAGAATGGGAGAAAAATTACCCTCCACCATGTGGTCAGACCTATGCACAGACTGAGACATGGAGTTAAGACACCAGTCAAGAACAATACATATCCCAACAAAAAACAGCAACAATGCCTATCTCTGAACCTGTTCCTGCAAAAAATAAAAAAAAATAAAAAAAACTCTCCATTTGGTTAATTACATGACCAGTGGCCCATATGGAAGGGCCAGTCAGCAGGACAGATGGACAGAATACCACAACAAGAAGCTGAACAGAGTCTCCCAGCTCACAGATGGGTTGTGGACAGACAAATGCAGATTGATGAAGTGTCAAATCAGATAATACGCAAGACAGACAAACAAATAGTTGATAATTAGGTTGACTGTTCGGGGCTGCGTTGCACGAACTGAACAGTTCGTAGTGTACTTGGGTGATAGGGCTGTGATAAGTGTGCGATAAAGATGCTATCAGTCATGGTGAGTGAGGCAAGCCACCCCTGCTAAGAGCCTATCCGTTCTCCATCTGTACCCTTGGATCCAGTCCTCGCCACAACATGCAGGCTGTCCTCCCCCGCGGCACCACGTGGCGCAGCCCGCTGACTGTTTACACTACTCAGTATCACACACAAAGAACTGTTATAGGACACCATGATTAAGACGTACATGGGAGACAAAAGAAAACGGCGATAATAGAGTTCGCTCGCTTATTTGGCAGCTCTGCAGTAATGGCAGCCTGATTGAAAGAGTTTTGGCTCGGCACTCCGCTGTTTGTTGGCAGTGCCACAATGGAGTGATGGGTGACCTTGGAGAGTGGGGGGAGGTCAGACAGGAGAGGAGATGAAGATGATGGAGAAGAGTGGAGGATGAGAAGAGGATGGAGAGTGGTGATTACCATTCATTTTCTTTTTATCTGGGGGGTAATGGATGGCCAGTTTGTTAGATATTTCCATGTCACTCATTGAAAAATCTATTGAAAAATATCTTAAAAGAGAAACAGGAATATGGGATTTGTCTACATCAATGGAGCCAAATAGCCAAATTAGATTAAATTAAAGCCCAAACAAGAGCTGAGCCCTTAATAAGGCAGTTTAAACTAACAGCATTAGGATTAAATGAGCCATTACACCAACTTGCTTGCCTTGTCAGAAGAATGGCACAACAAGCACACAGAGAGGGAGAGGAAGGAGGGGTGAAGTGGGTGGAGGACTTCAGAGGAAGATAAAGAGGAAAAGTGGGTTTGAGGAGAGCAGAAGAGAGGGAGAAGTGGAGGTGAGGGAGGAGAGAGGCAGAGTGAAGGAGGGAGGGTGAGAGGTGATGGGAGGAGTGGAAGGATGTGGAAGGAGGGGAGGAGGAGGGATGACAAAGGGTGACAGCTGTGACACTAATCCTATCCATCCACATCCACACACACACACACACACACACACACAAACACACGTGTGAGCTCCTCCAATCAGTGTGCATCATTTGTTCACTTTCTTCTTGTTCCTCTTTTTCTGCTTCTTCTTTTCCTGGCCTTCTATCAGCACTTTAGTGGTTGTTCTCTGGAGACAGGGGGCCAATTACAGTGATCTGGTCTTAAACCGGCATCTCTCCAAAATGCCATTAGAGGCAGATGAATGAAGCGGGGCTGGTCAGGGTATTAGTACTGGTGTTAATGTGATCTAAGGTGGGAGCTTGCCTATCAGTGCCCCCCCTCCAAAGAGATGGAGAGGGAGAGCCGAGTGGAGGAAAGCAGGACGCTGATTAACGATGTGGCGCGTCGTAGCTTGTCATGCCGCCAATCACAATTCACCAAGGGAGTGTGCTGCACAAGCCGGCACACGCACACTCAGAGACACGCTCGTGTGGGGAGTAACAGACATACAAAGAAGCTTGTAATGCATGGATAGACCGACAGAAAGGAAGGCAGACAGACAGGCACACACCTCGAGTGGTCTGACAGAAGAAATCAGACAGACAAAAGGGCACGGTCCAGTGGGCTCCAGTCAGGAGGTAGACCTTGCCAAAGAATATTCCAGTCATGTTGAGGAGGAGCAGTTAAGGGGAACACTATAATGGGTTGGGAGGGGTGTTCAAAGAAGGGACTGTGAGTGAGAGAGACAGAAAGAGAGAGGAAGAGCGAAGTGGCATGGAAGGTTGCCATGTAATGAGGCTAACCCAGCCAGCCAAACATGCTGATAGCACAGACTGATGTGGCCTGACACACTAACACACACACACACACGCACGGCATGGAGCCCTCGTGGCGCTCCATTATCACAGGGGTGAGAGCCACTGACATCGAAGCAGATGCCTGATTTCACTTCTTCAGGGTGTCCACTGTGCAGCTGTCAGCGATCCAATCCCAGCCCTGTTACCTGCTTCATTGGACAGGGTCAAAGGTCACGCCTGGGATGGCTGCTTGCAGCTGGGCTGAGATGACCCGTCACAGTGTTTCTGAGTGCTTTTAAAAACTATTATCGCCGCTGGGATGTCAACGGGTGCCATCAGACGTTGCTCAATCACAGCGAGATTGTAGAGCGAGCAGCTCTGTGTTGAGATTTGAGGGCGTGGTCGTTTTTCCGCAAGAAAGCCTGACTGCAGAAAATTAGCCACGTATCAAACAAGACAAATCGACCAAGTCAATTTTGCAACTCCTTCAATTATTCATGAATCCCTGCTTTGAGGCATTTTGCTTACAAAAACACGAATAACCCAAACACTTTGTATTATGCTGTTAGTGTTGCTATCATTAGTAGAATTTAATTGCTTCACACCATTGTGGTGTGTACCCCCCCTTGTCATCCATTAGATAAAAAATTGCACCCTTCCTTCCTCTGCAAAATGTAGTAATTAGGATTAAGTAGACATGTTGGGCGTTGCCAAGGACTTTTCAGCGCTGAATAGGCTCTCTTATCTGTGGGGAAGGAGGGGGGGCAACACACACAAGATCAGACCTCAAGAGTCAAATCATGTTCTGAGTTTCACGCATATTCAGATCCCCATCGTGCCAACCACCCACATGTACATGAGAGACTTTTACTGTTTGCTTCATATCCTCACGTATCCGTGTGAGGAGCTGCTATGTTGATGAATGTAGTCTGGTGTATTTTCTCTCAACACAGTGAGTCATGCAAATATCAATTCTTAAAGCTTCTCTGTACTTTGATCAGATGTGCTGCTCTACTGGATTTGTGTGTGCGTGCGTGTGCATGTTCAAACATGTGTGCAGGTCTTGTGTCCTGTCATGCCTTGCTTTTAAATATTAACTACCTCCAGCTGTGAAGATGTGTAGGGGGAGAGGATGCGGGACGGAAGGAGGGGGGAGAAAAATAAATGAATACATGCCCCCCTTTACCCCCTACTCTTCCCCCAGGGTTCGTCTGTCTGAAGAAACTGACAAGACACGGACCGAGGAACAGGGGAATATGGAGTGATTTAGACATAAACAAAGAGAGTACCCATTAAGACAAATGGACTGATAGGCATTACAGGAGAAAGGCAGTGAGAGATTATGAGGGTCAACAGATAGTAAAAGTGATGAGGGGGGTCTGAGAAACAAGGTGATGCTGGTGGGGGGTAGATGATCAGGCCCCCCACAGAGTGAATTATTCATAGAAATCCTTCCTGTCGGCACAATTTGCCCTAAATTCACCCAAATTCATAATTCATTTGCACCCCTCGCCATACATTTGGTTTGGTCCCAGACTGATGCTGTCCATCTATACCTGGTGTCTTTGGTGTGGCTGTCTGAATCTCCCCTTCAGCCCCTCCCCTCTTCCTCTCTCTGGCAGGGTCATACTTAATGCATGAGCCTGTTGCAGTGAGACAAGTCTCAGACCCACTTTGTCGCTACAGCAGAAAAATACCACAAATCATGTGAAATAATACCGGCTACCTGTTTCCACTCCGCTCCACAATTCACTTCGTAACACAGACATGTCTCTCATCATTCACCACAGGAAAGATTACAATTTCTTACAAGCTTTTCTCACGTTTTCTCAAAGTGTTTCTACTTAGGAGCAGAGCCTTATAATAGGAACTGTCCAAGGACGATGAGTGCCCATTTTCCTGTCACCTTTTTATCAGTCTTCTCAGTCCCCCCTCTCAGCCCCCTTGGTAGCTGACACTAAAAGCTTTCTTCAATTCCCCTCCGATCACTTTTCACAGTCATTTCCTAGTCCCTCCTCCTCTCCTCTCCTCTCCTCTCCCTCTCTTGTCTGTACTCAAAATCTTTTCCCTCCATCAGTTTAATAAACTGCTGCGGTAGCACTCTGGCTTGGACAATAGGCAACGCAGCTGATTAATTCAATATTTGCAACTTTAATGGAAAAGGGGCTTTACAGCACAGTGGGAAACCAATATCTCCCTCATGCCAGTACTCTGTTTAAAAGGCCTAGTAACACGTGTTTCAAGACCGCTGATCTATGGTCAACTCAAAATGGAAATTTACCAGTGGAAAAAAGCTGCAGAGCTTATCTGGAATCAGGGTACACAGACAGCACATTTATCAATACCACTATTAGCATAAGCTCGGCCATTAGATACTTTGCTACTCCCACTAGTGTCAAATGCGGCAATAGAATGCATGCAACATTTTTCCTCATTTTCTTTTTCAAAGACCCCACCCCACCCCACCCCCCCTTCGTTCTGTCAAGGGTTAGGGGTTAATATTGGAGTGACACAAAGCTAGAGAAAATAAAGGTTGTCAGAGGAGCCATGAGGGCAACCGCCCACTCTCTCTCTCTCTCTCTCTCTATCCTGGTTGCCATGACAACAGGGTCTCCACACAGCATCCCCCCTTGTACATACAAATTCAGTTATTCACACACATGGACACTAACGGGTTTGCGGTATCACTTACATATGCGCACGCACGTACACACGCTCACTCATTTGCTGGCGCACACTGACAGGCCGTCCCTCAAACACACACACACACACACACACACACACACACACACACACACACACACACACACACACATATTCACATACATTCAAATACTGGATATCCTCACATCTATACTATGTACACATACTTAAACAGACATGTGGACACACAAAACACCCAGACCTGGCAGAAAGTATTTAAGTTACTTAAAGATTTATAAGGTGAAATCATTTACAGACTGAAAGTTAAAATACAAAACAGGAAGTACAAGATTCCCAAAGTCCTCCACGAATCTCTACTCTCCCTCTCTCTCCTTTGTACACCAATAAACACGCGCCCAGCATCCCTCCTATTGCCAAGACTGCAAAAGCAGCTACCTCTGGCGTGATTTATTTATTGATGTTTTTCCCCTTAAGACACAATGGGAATGGTAGAATAAAAGAAGTGGTGAATAATTCAAGGAAAAGGGAGTGGACTCATTAAGATATCCATGAGGGCTGGAGAAAGAGAATAGAGGTGGATGGATGGAAGGAGGGACGGAGGAAGGAAAACTGTCAAAGAGACAGAAGGGCAACACCGACAGGAGATCAAAGGGTGGTGGTGGTGGTGGTGGTGGTGGTGGTGGGGGGGGGGGGGGGTTGACAACAAAGTCAACAACAAAAAGTCTGAAAAATTCATAGAAAGTGAAAACAAATAGAGAAAGAAGTGGGATGGAAAGAACAAAAAGAAAAAAAGATGGGGAAATGAATGGGGGGAAAAATGGGTAAAGTGAAGTGTAAATGACAGATGTGAAAAGAGGGAGATCTGGTTATGGGATCACTGACCAGTAAAAGCTCTGTAACGATCAAAAACAGGGGTGTTACCCTAATGTAAAAGTGTATCAGATTCCCTGTATGTGTGTGTGTTTGTGTACACATGAGTCTGTGTGTGTTGCCGTGTGTATCAGTAAAGATGAGCCTGTGTGTCAGCAGGTCAGCTAATCTCTCTTGTCAGCTAATGGAGCCAGTCTTGCAGATGGAGTGCTGCCTCTAGCTCTCTCTGCTTCTAGCATGATAGCTGCTGCTCACTTAAATCCTCAACTGATAAGGTAATTTGCTTATGGCTTGCCAGTCAGTCAGCCAGTCAGTCAGTCAGTCAGTCAGTCACAGAAAATGGAGATGTATGGTATCAATAAACAAAAAGGAAAAAAAAGAAACAGAATGGAGCAGAATGGTAGGTTTGTGTGTTTGGGTAGATAAAATCAAGACTGCAGACTTTTGTATGGGAAGGTTAAATGGGCACAACATGTGGGCAGTGCTGCAATATTGAATCTCTTTTTCCATTTCCTTTCAATTCACCTGTAATCTATATGCAATAAATATGGAAAGAAAACAGACTGTTCTGTCTCAGTGGAAAAATTAACACAGACAACTACAAGGAAACAAATCTGTACACTAAATGAGAAACATATGTATTCTGTATGCACACATGCATAACACTCACACACACTGTATGCACGCGCATACACATGAGCATAAACTCTGTCCTCAGACACTGCTGCACTGTTGCCTGTGGGCGTCATTTGCTTGATTAGCAGCAGCATCAGTCAGATTCTGTGCCTGCAGCTCAAAGCGCTTGTAATTACGGGCACACCCTCCGTGTCATGCAGAAGATATAAGATGCGATGCATAGAAACGCCCCCGTGCACACTGCACATCCTCATAGGCACATTGTTATGCACTGCAGTAAGAACATGCAATGATGAAGCTCATGAAGATACCTTCGGAATGGTTTAGTGTCCATACAGTAGATAGTTTACGGCGTTAGCTAGGGCAATCATGACATTATGAAATTATGTGGAAGAGCTATTAAGAGTGACCTTCCCTCTTTCCCCTCCCTGCTTCCTTTCATGTCTCCTGCTCCGTCCCACAGTCTGTTCTTTCTCTCTCTTTATCTCTCACAGTCAGCCTCTCCCCTTTTCTCCTGTTCCTCTGGAGCTAACAGCCTCGCCTGTGTTTTTTCTTATTTTAACGTGCATTTTGACCTTCACTGCCACTTTCTACCTTTGTGACGATATATGCTGTCTGCGAAGTGAAGCTCAGTGGAGATCCTTCAATAGACGTGTTTGTATGCAGCCATTCATCCCTTAGAGAGAGAAATTAGAGGGAGATCAGACGGGTGAAAGGGAGATTTTATGTGTGTGTGTGCTAGTGAAGCCTTTGGGGATCAAACTGGTGCCAGGCAGGCCAGTAAAAAGAAGCTGACATCAGTATAGTGTCTGTCAGTGTTAGCCCTGAAACCAGATGCAGCAGCTTAACACTGTTGGAGATGACAAACCAGCTAAAACAACACAAACAGTATGCAACAGCACCATGGGAAATCAGCCACTGAAGCAGAGGGTTGAATATCCATACCATCACATATATGTAAGGGCACAAAACATAAGCATTTACATGACTTTATGGTGATTTTTCATACAGGTCACATTATTATTCAAGTCAGCCATGCATAAATACAATATAAAGCAGCAGAAGAAATAGCTGCATGAGCCTCAAAGAGAAGGCTGTAGTGCTAAGGTTATCTGATGAGCCTATCGAGTGTGAATGGGAGCATATGGGTGCACTTGTGTGTGTGTGTGTGTGTGTGTGTGTGTCTGGGTTGCAGGTGGGGGCAGGTTTGTGTTGGCTGTTGCAGGTAGAGATGTCTGAGGACGGGCTGTGCAGTCAGTCATTCAGCAGACAGAGAGGAGGAGGAGGGAGTGGTCCCTCGGGTCAGGTGATAAGTGGCCCATATAGCGCTGGAGGACGCAGATGCCAGCGGCTCTTGTGACACGCAAGGACACGTGGCCGCCTCCGCAGGGAGAATCGGCACGCCACACCCTGAGGAGAGGGGCGGAGTGTGTATATGTGACCTACGACCTCTATCACAACAGGTTAAGACATTTGAAATACTTAATGTCTCAGTGAAAAGAAGCACTCTTACTGAAGAAACATGACGAAAATATCAAATTTGCCTAACGTGAAATTGTGACATGTCTTTGTTTTGAAGAAATTTCTGTCTCTCTTTTTCCCAGGTTCTTAACAGGTACGCTGTTTTCATAGTATTTCAAAAAGGTCATTTTTGGCCCTAAGCTTCCCTGAAGACAGCTTATTGCTAAGATTCAGATTTTGCCAGAAACATTTGTCAAGGTCTCCTTAGGTTGGATGTAATCCTGTCTTTTCCACCACTTCAGGGAAATGAGCTGCTGGCAGGGCAAGGTCACACATAGTGCTTTGCTGACACATTTGCATGGAAGCGCCCAAGTGACTCAACGAATGTGGGGAAGTGGCTGGATGTTTTTTTGATACTGGGCTTATGGAGACATGAAGGAGTCACACATGGAATTGCAGAAAGTCAATGAGTAAAAACATACATCAGACATGTTTGCAACCATGCACAAAAAGTACAGTCACCCACTGGCACTGCCACAGTTGTTTCATTAATCAAAGCAATACAAAAGAGAGAAATATAAACAATTGCAAATTGTTTTGTTTTTTTTACAACAAAAGCAAACCAAAACTGCACAAGCATAACCAATCAGATGTCACAAGTTAACTGACTACAGTAGAGGTGGAGGAGAGGCAGTTTTAGCAAAGCAGCTCACGGGACCTGGTGATTCACATCTTCAAAACGATTAACCAGGTCAGACAACGGCTTCTTGGCAATCCCCATTAACTTTGTTAAAAGTTGCAAAAGCAGCACTTCCCCTTAAGTGCTCCTCATCTAATCAAATACAAGGTCTTCTGGGGATGAGGAAGGAGATGCAACGCCCCTAAACAGCTAGAGTAGAAAGGGAAGGGGGTGATGGTGAGTGTATGGATGAGAAAAAACGAGAGAAGGAGCGTAAAGAAAATGACGGATATTATAACTCTCTTCAAACAGTCTAGTCTCCCAAGTCCAGACTAAAAATTAAAAAATGACCACAGTCCCATAAACTGTGAAACAATTTATCTAACCAAACTCCACCTTCCAGCACTCGTTCTTCTGTCAAGACACGACTAAAACTACATCTTATTTAAGTGCTAACTTTCTGACTGAGCAATTTTATTGATTTGTTTGTTGTCCAATATGAAAATCTTTTTTTTTCCTTCCTGCTGTGTTTGCACTTTGCTGTATTTCTTTTATGCTTCACACTCTCTCTCGCAACACTGCAGTGACAAGTCAATCTTTCAGATTCATTCGTGTGAATTCAGGATATTTTCAGTCCCACTTGCAGATCTTCTGACGTCAGTAAAGTTCACATAATTCAAGTCAAGACAAATCTTCATTTTCATCATAGTAAATTGCTATTCTCTATAAACACGCTCTCTGATTGGTCACAGTAACGAACCTAGATTCAGTTCATATAAACTTTGCTGTTCTAAACACTTTAGAAATCCTCTGATGCAAGGAAGTTATAAGTTTCACATTTCTACAGCAGTAACTGCAGTTCGGAGATGTGCTTTTTTACTGCAGTTTTATTCTGTATAAGTGTACAAAGTATTATTTATTATTTACAATTTATATATTTATTAAGTGTGTGCACTGGCTCAGAAAACCATGCCCCACTGGGGCTACATCAGCTTGTTTCTGCCACTCTCATCTCTCTGTGCCATCAACACACAGGAAAACAGCAAAGCTCAGATATGTGAAGACACACACACACACACACACACACACACGCAGCAGCAGACTGAAGGTTGGTTTAGGTAATTGTCTGGCAAGACAAGTCAGTTCAAGGGGATTTGCCTGTCATTCAAATAAGGCTGAGTGAGGATAAAAGACTTGGGAAACAGAGTTTGCATGGTGATATGGCTACTGAGCTTCATGGTCTCAGCTTATTTGTACGCACCACCTGTGTCCGCATGTGCGTTTGTGTGGGAAAGTGAGAGTGTGTGTTTACTTATGATGTGACAGGTCAGTATTGTTATGCATGACTCATTTTGTTTGTTGTAGTATGCATGTGTCCGTGTATATGTATGTGTGTGTGTGTGTGTGTGTGTGTGTGTATGCAGTGTCTAGGGCTAGGTGTCAATACCCCTGCCTCCCTTTCCTTTTCTCACCCCGCTATCACCATGACAACCTCCTGACTCCGGCTCAGCCGCACAGAGCAAATATTTCTCTCCCCTCCCCCTCCTACATGTTCATCCTCCTCACCCCATCCCCCCATACTCTCTCTCTCTCTCTCTCTCTCTCTCTCTCTCTCTCTCTCATCTATCTGTATTTTATACTCTACCTTCATCTCATGTCTCATGTGTCTCCATCTCTTGCTCTTTCACCATCTCTGGCTTTCTCCAGTTCCCCTGTTATGTCTACATGCTACCCATACTTGAAAGAGTTCCTCCTTCCTGACTGTCATCTTTGCAGAAAGTCTATCTGTTATTTGCGCTCCTTTATCTCTTTCACTTCTGTTCTCTATGCTCTGCTCCCTGCTGATTGCCTCTCACTCCTTCTATCAGTATGAAACTTCCCTTTTTCCTCTCCCCAAACTCCTTTACCCCACCCCTCCCTCCCAGTCTTCTCCTCCTTCCCTATAGAAAGAAGCTTATGGAACACTGTCTTCCATCTGCCCTGCACTACATCTTCATTACAACCACCCAGGCAAGATCATACACAATGCAATTACAGGTAGCATTCTATCAACCTCTACCATCAACTTTCATCAAGCTTGAGAGAGACCATCCCGTCTGAGGGGAAATTTGCAGGCTGGCACAGCATCGATACAATCCCTCGACGCTAAGTGGCTGACTAACTCCCATCGCATCTGTTATCATTATCATCAGCAAACCATTTCTGCTCTGTAACTAAATCCAATCATTACCAATGGAGTCCGTGGCGGAGCTCTATTTGAGGCGGAGCCGCTTGTGCTCTCCTACAGAGGAGGGCCAGGCTCCATCAAAGGCTGCAGTGTTATCTGAGGCGCACAGCCCTGTCTCTGCTGCAGACCCCCGTCTCTGCAAATCCCCCTCCCCCCGTCTCTACACAGCTCCGGCCCCGCCACGCACCAGTGTGTAGTGGTGCAAAGAGATCAAGGACGTGACATTTTCCGGAACGCGCAGCAATTTTCAGCAAGGCGCAAAATGAAAGAGAGTAAACAGACAACCTGTTCCGTCCCGCCTGTGTTTGCAATAGTCTGTGTGTGCGTCATCTCCCGTCAAGACAGTTAAAGGGAGTGACAAGCATATCTGACTTTATATTATCTATTCCAGGAGGCAGGCAGAATGAATAGGCAAAAAAAAGTGAGGATGCTGTTTCATCTCTTCTCTATTTATATTGTTTTGCAGAGCTTCACTGCTCCTCTCCTTCCTCACGCCCCTCCTCCTGCATCATCTTTTCTTTCCTCCTCTTCTTCCTCCTGGGGCATTGCCCCGCACACTGGAGCCCCAGCTGTGGCCACAACTCCACCGCAGTCTCTCATCTCTCTTTCCCTCCCGTTTTGCTTCAGTTATGAGAGATGACAGAAAGGGTTCGGCCCCAATTCCAGCGAGAGAGAGAGAGAAAAAAAACAGAAACAGAGAGAGAGGCCAGAGGGATGCAGAGGAAGCTGTGGTGACCTTTTCCTGCGGCTAAACAACCAGTTGATGAGCTTTTCATTGAGAGTTAGGCCAACAAGGTCTGACAATCCGCATCCATACTGTAGACTCACGCAAAACAAAGATGCTCGCGGCCAGCTGTTGATACTCTGGTGTATACTCCCACAGTTAAATATAGGAGCAACATAACGCACACAGATACACACCTTCTCAAGGAGAAAATAGACCAGTGGCAATATTTTGGTACACTAAATCCCCTGCTATAGTGGCAGATATCTAAATCATCTCCATCCCATGATAGCATGGCTTAAAACATGCTGATGGTGCAGGTTCCTATATAGGACACCCACACAGCACGTCAGCAACTCCTGCCAGCTAGCACTATCAAAACAAACACAGCTTCTGCATGACAACATTTCTCAAAACACCTCAGAGCCTTTTCCCTTTATTCAAACTGAAAGGAGAAACCAGCTTTTCTGACACTTGTGGAGGCGGACGGGCCCTGCAAGCAGGCTGAAGGGCCAAAACACAGGGAGCAGTGTGTACGACGGCCGCACGGCTAGTAACAGCCCTGTCACTAACATTTACTGTTGGATTGTTTGTCCCCCCCCCCTCTGAACCACAGGCTGGTCAAAACAGCGTTCGCTACACAGTCATAAATAAAACACAGACTGTCTGGAGCACTGTTTGGAGGAGAGATAGAAGGAGAAATGGAACGACAGAAGGCGTGGGGGGGAGCGAAGGAGAGAAAAGACTTATGAGGATGTATAAAGATGGATGATATATGGTACCCATTGAGAATTAAGTCATTCTAGCTGAACACATGCTGATTTTATCCTGTCAGTTCAGTCTGTAGGCAGTTCTACTATTTGTATTTGGGGTTGTGTTCTTCTTATCTAATTAGTGTCACAGAGTCACTCTGTACACAGCCTGAGAAGATGCAGGTGAGCTGCATGTGTGTGCGTGTCAGTGCGCACGCGTGTGTGTGTGTGTGTGTGTGCTTGGCAGGTGTGCATCTGCCTCTGCACACACTGACATTTTAATCGCTCCAGGATCTCTGTCCTTTACCCTCCCATCTCTCTCTGCTCCCCGTATCTTTCTCTCTTCATCTTCCCACATTGTCCTCCCGTCTTAACCTCCACACACTCACACTTCCTGCTCGTCGCCCCAAGCAGGATCGCACTTTAATGCCGCAATCAACATTATTAAAAGGTTACTGATAATAAACGTCCTTTCTTTCTTTCCCAGACTTTCTCTCCTGCTTCCCCTGCCCCACCCAGCTGTGTAAGGCCCGGAGGATGAGGTCTTTGCTTATGTGTATAATTACCTCGTTAAGCTCGTTAACAATGTCCGGGCCCTCTGTCTATTCTCCCAGGTTTCTCTCTTTATCTCCATGTGGTCTGTTTTCTGCTCTTCGTCTTTTCTCTCTTCATCTCCCTCCTTCCCCCGATGTGACATCTGTAGCCCTGAATAAATCTATTTTTCCTTCTTGTTGCTCCTGTGTTTTCTCTTGGGGATTGCTCCTTTTATCTTTTCCTCGAATTAACAAGAAGCCTCACCCCATGTCTCCTTATCGCTTCCTGCTACATCAGTCAGTCCTCTCTTCAGCACAGAGTTCAACAAATGGTTTACAGAAATCGCTACCCAAAGGTGCGCCCTGCAAGTTTGGCCACAAAAATTGCTCAATTTTTCCCGCTGTGCAACAGAGCATGATGGCTGATGTAAACAGACAGTTTTATAGCTAAATATAGAGTCTCATTATCACAGCTCGGGCACTGTGCAAGGCTCTCTGTAGCGCCATGCCCAATTACCCCTGATCAATTCAGAGAGCAAACCCAAACAACTCCAACACCAACCTGATTTAAAAACACAAAGTCTGCATTCAGAAGAGGGTAACAAGAACAGATAGAGAGTGTGTAGCAGGCTAGCATGGCCTAATTTATTCTGGCTATGAGCAGATAAGGAGGGATGATGAGACGGATGTAGGTCATAAATGGTAAAGAAAACAGCAGAATACGTTATATAAGCCCTTACTTCACTGTGTAAAGTCTCCCTGACATGCAAATTATTTGCAATTTGGCCAAATAAATATAATGAGATGGGAAGGCATCCCAAAATATGCTAGGCAGAAGACACACCGCACAGGTTGCCAAACTGAAATATGTTTGTTCTTTTCAACCCAATAATGATGAATAAGTGTGATAGAGGGCACAGACTGTATTCTAAAATGTGACAAAACATATAAAATGAAATACACTACATGCAATGCCAATAATTATGATTATGATGGTATTAGTGAGAAAGCTATAGGCTATTATAATCTTGGTGCATGTCATATTTTATTGTGTTGGGTGAAAACTCCAAATTCTTGGCTATTTTAATGTCTCATCACCAGCTGAGGCATTCTACAAGTCCTGCATGGGTTGAGAAAATGTAATGATCTTTAGGGTCATGAAAATGTTTGTGCTATGAAAGTGCTATGAAAATACATGTTTAAAGTGGGTCAAATCAGGGCTATTTTTCTTAGAATGTGAAAAGTTGGGCGTCCTGATGGCCGAGTGGTTTCTCTCCCTCTCTCCCTGTGTTTCCTGTCAATCTCTACTGTCACTCTCAATAAAAAAAAAAAGATCTTATGACATTTTAGAGATACACAGTTTTCCTGCATTTAAATTCTATATATGTATAATAAGTCGTGAGATAACATGAAAGACATGTCCTCATACGTAGAAAGACGAGGCTGCCCACTCAGAAGGGAAAGAAGCAAGCAATCACGACTGTGAAAACAAACTTGAAGAGCACCCTTTCTCTAAAACCTATCTGTCTCCACTTTTGTCTCTGACATTTCTTTACTCCTTGACATTTTCTGTTTCTTTCCCTGTACTTGAATCTCTCTCCTGCTGCTCATAATCCCTTTACAGAGAATTTCCCTTCTCTGTAGCTCTTTTCATACAAGCCTCCCTCTTTGTCTCCGTGCCTCTTGTCTGACATTACCCTGTTTTAACCTTGCACGCCCCTCATCAGCTCTCCTCCAGCCAGCGCCTGCATGCATGCGGTGGGTGTAGTGTGTAATAGGATGGCACAGTAGGTGAGATTAAATTAGGCCAGTGTATGGGGATTACAACCCACTCAAAACCTGATCCCCTCCCACTCTCTGTAATCCAACCCTAATGAATATATCATGGCTGACACAGCAGATAAAGCGCCTGCGAGGAACTACAGTCACAACATCACCGAGACAAGCAGCGGAGACAGCCTGTTCACTTACATCACCTGCAGTACTGGAGGATGTTGTGTCTGTTCAAGTGTGTATGGATGCTCGTGTTTCATGCCCCATCTATTTCAGTTATGGTTAATTCAAATGAAGTGTAGGTATAGAGTGGGGGAAGAGCCAAGTGACACAAAATCAATACACTTAAATGTAAACACTTCAAATAAATAAGCCTTCAGATGGATTCAGAATACTATGAAACCACACTGTGTTTCATTTTGAGAAAATTACGTGCCACTCAGTCAATGTCAAGCAGTCACATTCAATTCAGCACACTCACTCTAATGCCTCAAAACAACAGTTTATGTTTGCCTTCCTGACTATTTGTCTCTTGGCTGCAACACAAATACCAAATATTGCTTTCCATCTTCTCAGTTGCAATTTATAGACTTCGTCTAAAGCACAAAGTTGCCAGACTGAATTTTCGGAGTTCCAAGGAACATCATCTTGATCAGCAAAAACTTGGGTGTGCTTCTGTGATGCTTCAAATGCTCTGGCATTAAGCCTCAATGCTGCAATCCAGTCCAGGCTTTCAGGGAGCAAACATGTCAACTACCTGACTGTGATAATGCATCAGTGCCAGAACGTAAAGGTCTTTCAGGAGAACTTGCTCAACTTTAGTGAAACAGTGACTTGCAGCCTGCACACAAAACATTCAGGCATGACTGTTAAATACTACCTGTGCAACAGATCCCTTAAGTATAAATGGTGGCCGAACACTGCGATTCCATTAACGGTCTACTAACTGTCAGAATAAACAGTTTTTGCTAAACTTAAGTTTTAGCAAAGGAAGAAACTCGGCTAGGATGAAAGTCATGCCAAGGACACTGAGAAGCATTGTTGAGAAGAAACTGACAAGAAAAACTCAGAGCACAGGCGAAGAATGAATTCCAACAGTTTTGAAAAAGCCTGTCAAAAGTTTAGCAGAACAGTATGATGTAACTTAAAGCAAAACAACAGCGCAGAACTAGCCGACAGTACTGAGAAACAACATGCCCCCAGGTTTCATTAAAAATGTAGCTGGCCTCTCAGCAACAAATCAATAAATTAGTAAACCAATCCTGTCATGTCCCCTTAATACACAGCCTGTGCAATGTAATCAAAGCCAGAATGGTACAATGACACATAATTCCTCAGAGTACACGATATGGTCACAGCTGTCTGAGATATTGTCCTTAACAAATAAACCTCAGCTTATATAACAAATAAATGCATTATCTTATGGTGTTATATACACTAAAATGGCTCATTGGAATTTCTAAAAGCACCTGAAGGCAGCATAATGGAGTTTAGATGGCGCAGTTGCCGGTTAACTTAACTACCTTTAACCTACATCTGTAGTCCTACCATCTGCCATCTTGTTTTTCTTACAGCAAAAGATGTGAAAAACAAAAAAAACGCAAGGTCAATATTTTGATTCTGAGACAATAATTACCTCCATGGACATATCGAACACATTTATAAAACAACCACCAAAATGAATATTTTCATCAAAAAGCATTAAGCTCGCTGCTGAAAGAGTTTATAGCTCGCTAACTACCTAGTTCAGGCTAAGCTATCTCCTCACGTAACATTAACACATAATATAACTTGACAGTTGCCGTAATATAATAACATATAATTTTATGTATACTGCATAAAGCACAATAGATAATATGTATAATTATGTCAGGTTTACCATCTTAACTTCTTAGAAATTGTGATTAAGGGTACTGTAGACTAACCACCAACTATAAAATATCATACAGTACAACTGGAGGCTACTACTACTACTACTACTAATAATAATAATAATAATAATAATAATATATGTACTTTGCTTTTACGGTTAAATTAGTGTCTAATTTTAGTTTCTATCTTTTGGGACTCTAAGATAAGTTGTAAATCATTACAAGGATTTTGAAAAAGATGAGCATTAACCCAAAGCTTCTGTATTTGAATTAAAATGAAGAATGAGAGGCTAAATAAAAGCATTATTAACTTTCTGTGAAGCAGAAAAGGTAGTACATAACCTCATTTCTAAGCTATTTTTACCCAGAAGCCATTAAACTTCCTTACTGAATCTAAGCAATGTGGCTGTCCGACACTTGACATTATCTTTCACAAATGAAAGGCAATAACCCAACATTGGTATTTGATGTATAGTTAATTCATTCATGAGGTCATCTCATACTGGCCACTGTTCATGATGAGTCATGCACACACACAAATGCACAGAGAAACATCTTTGACGATCAACAGAACACTTCTTAGATGCAGTTGAGAAACACACTGGACAGAGGGTCAATTTAGTCCAATTATAGTCACTGATGTGGACAATAAAGCCTCTTTGATGGAGCTGACTGTGGCCCAGATGGAGTGACGTTAAGGGGAATTTGAAGGGGAATTCTCTGTTTTGCTGAGACAAAGACATAATTTTGAGACAGAAGAAAGATGAGGACAGCATCAGTGAGGCAAAAAGAAGGTCAGACATGGAGGTTCACATCTCCCCTAATTCATATTCAGTCTTATGTGTAGCTTTATTGCTTTGCTGCGCTCCAGTCTGGTTCTTTATCGTAAACAATGTGCACTGATTTAATTCACAGTTAGAATGTTTGCACCATAATAACACCAAAGTGATAAAGAATGATGTTTTTTTTAATTCCCTCATTTTAAGATATTTTTCTACAATATCTGGAGCCTCCAATTTCGTTATTGGTTTTGCAGTAATTAATTTCTCTCCTGGTTTCGAGTAATATCCACTATGGGGTTCCAGTTTTGTAATTCTAACCGCCAATATTATATTTGTTACCCAGGGGAATTCTACAGTTTCTCTTCTCTCATACCATCACTTCTGAAAGCTGTAATAAGGTAATTCACTCTGCCAAATTAAATTCATTTCCATACATGACGCCTCTATTTGTGCCCTAGTCTCCATCACAGGTTCAATTGTATAATAGGGTTGGATTTATGAGTCTTTGTCTGATAGCCTCTTTCTGGGAAGGCTAATAGGAGCCTCAGTCATTATTTTGATTAAGACCGATGTTGGCTTCTCTGTCCACCACTGCATGAATACTGATATGACTAGTGAAACCAAAGAACTGCATAGTGGGAAGAGAAGGGAAAAGAATAGAGATACAGAGGCAGTAAAGGAAAAATACATGGATTACCTAGGTAGAAAGGTTTTCTCTAGCTGTCTAAGAAGAGAGAACAGGACTCCTAAGTGATGACTGGAACAAGGTGGTTCGGAGGAATTGCCATGACAATCCTCTTCCACTTTGTCTCATTTTCCATAACAGCCTTTATCTTTCTGCCATCTCCGTACTGTCGTGCTGCCTTTTAAATCAATCCTTTCCATCTTTGAGTTTTCCTCCCTGCCCGCCTCATTTCACCTCTGCAAATTTCATTCTCCCCTTTTGCTGGCCTCCTTCCCTCCTCCTCAATTCTCTATAATCATTTACCCGTGGTTGGCCTGTCAATCCATCTGACCCTTAGCTCCCTAAATCACCACAATGTATTCTCCACCAAACCCTGACAGCATGTCTACACGATCCCCCACTTGACACCCAGTGGGCTGACTCCCATCTGCACAGTCTAAATCAAACAGCCTCCAAGCTGCAACCAAGGAGGGTGGGGTGGGGGGCTGACTCTCCATCTTGACAGCATCCTGAAGGTGCACATGCAACTGCGCACGCACACATGCGGGGCATCGAAAAGACGCACACACACTGGAAGATAACTCAAGGGAGTTCACTCACAAGCCTTTGAATCTGCGTTTGTGAGTTTGTAACTTTACAACTATTACTCTCAAAGGAGGATAAAAAGGAAACCAGAGATGAAACAGTTATTGTTGACACTTCAGTCTAGGAGATAGTTCTCTCTCTTAACCCTTATTTTACCCCGTCGCTGCTTTAATGGCTGAATCCCCAGAAAGTGGTGAGTGCGGTCTTTGATCAGTAGCAGACGCTTAAGTAATCAGGCCAGGGAGGCAACATTAGAGAATCTTTCATTTGGCGCACTGCAACAGGATCTCTGCAGTGTGTATTTGCGGAGCATTTGTTTGTGTGTGTGTTGCAGAAGTTGTTCCTGTACAGATGTGTTCGTGTGTGTGTGTGTGTGTGTGTGTGTGTGTGTGTGTGTGTGTGTGTGTGTGTGTGTGTGTGTGTGTGTGTGTGTGTGTGTGTGTGTGTGTGTGTGTTGATATATCTGTGTTTGGTGAGCAGGATGACTGGCAAAGGTGCCCTGGGGCTATAACAGGTTGCTGAGGAGCGAAGGGGCCAGTGTAGCACTGCTCTTCCCTGGAGTTGCTCCTAACTGGCAGATTGAGAGCAGAGCACTCCTACACAACAGCAGCTCTCCACTTCAACTGCAGGACTAAAGGCATTTGGAAAAAGGCCAGTCTCTGACATTATCATCTCATACAAACAAATACAGCAAAAGCATAGATATCTGACCACACATTGCAGGGTTTTTCTCTCATAATCTTCTTCAATCAATATTTAGAAATCCTCCTTTTAATCTTTTTCGACTTTTATTTCTATGCTTCTTTCTTTTGCTACAGCCCATCCTCCCTCGTGACCTTGCCCTTTTCTATATCCTAGTTGATCCCTCCTTCTCTCTCTCTCTACTCTCTTCAATACCTATAGCTGTGAACATGCATTAAAGGATTGCCTTTCAAAAGGGAGTCCACCTTCTTCTCCTTCTCCTTTATCTTTTTTATGTTGCTTACGCCATCCTCCCCTGCCTTTTCTCTCTCTAGTCAGTGCAGATCCCTGTCCCTCTCTCCTCACATAAATCCCCGTTTCCATCCATCTCTTTGATGGAACAGCTCAATTAACCAGCCCGCGTCAGAGGAGAGATTACATTCTGCACCATACTGTAGCGAGGGTAATCAGACACTCCAAGTCTAGCCAGCTTCTCCGACAACAACATCCCTGCTACACCAGCAGCTCCCAACACCATCTAGAGATCCGGCTGCCACTGCCATACAAACCCCACTGCATTAAATAGTATGATAATGTGACCAGCAGTGGGTCTCTGGAGCATTGCTGCCACAGAGAGGATGCACACACAGTACATACTCATTCACTCCAACACGCCCTCTTCAGCAGCAGCTGTATCTTGATCTATTGTGTGAATGTGTGCAGTGCAGTATGTTTATGGATGTTGAACAGATGGTAACAAGTCATTGTCAGGCACAGTGCCTTCCCTCCCCTCCAGTCCCTTGACTGGGGTCATCTGGGACAAGCTGCAGGCTACTGAGGCATGGAGGGAGGGAGAGAGAGAGCAGGTTCACTACACCACAAGCACACACATGCACTTGCATGATACGAGCAGATGCACAAAGATATGTACGTACTTACACACATACACATCTTTGTGCATCTGGTCATATTTTTGTAAATCTGATCATATCTTTAGGACAGGAGTTGCTCCCTGTCCTATTATGAGCAGATGCACAAAGATATACTTACCCACAAATCACCAGACATGCACCAACAACCTACAGACGAAACAAGCTCACAGCCTTTAGCAGCTGCTTCTGGCAATCCAGTTTTCTACATCATTAACACAACTGGAGGAACATTGTCTATTTTCTGCCGCTGGGTAGAACAGATGTGTAACAGGCCGCAGAGGGTGACAGCAGGCAGCTGTATGGCATACAGCCAGGTGAGTGGCTCCTTTTCATGGGCACACCTCTCCACAGTCTGCTGCGAGCGCTGCCCCACCCTTATTTGTACTTCCTTCTGTATAGATATCTCTCTCACTCTGTCTCCTGTTGATATCTGAATATCTCTTTCTTTTTTTCCCCTCTTCCAGTTCTTTTTAGATTCCTTCTCTTTCTTCCCTCCAAGGTCTGTAGTTTCAGGTTTCCTAGCTCTATCATTGACCTGGCAAAACAGACCTACTGCAGCTGCAGGACATTTGATTGGTGGACTAGAAAATTGTTGTAGTCTGCGCCGCTGTGCTGTTCACCATACAGCTGAGTTTCATCCCTACACATCAATGAAAATCGTAGCAGCACATTGTAATCATGGGCAGTACTTAACATTAAGCCACTCAGCTATTAGCTGGGGGAGGGGAATGTGGAGAGAAAACGAATATTCATATTAAAATAGCAAGGCAGAAGGAGAGGCAGAAGCATAGAATTTGCCTGAGAAATTACCCACTGTTTGCAGAAAAATGCACAATGCAATATGAATTGCAAAGGAGCTGATTTAAAGTATATTTGCATTTTATATTTTTCACAATTGTCAGGGAATTGTAAAGAAGGGCTGTCGGTACATTTTTGCTATAAAAATATAGTAATGCAACAGATTTAAAGTGCAGTTCGATGCACTTTGCAGTTATCAAAACAAACAAAAAAATCACATTTATCTTTAGACAAGTAATCCAAATAGCATCTAGTTTTCTATAAAAACAAATCCCAACTTTAGGCATAACATATTGTAAAATTTTAGAGAGTAAATCTTGTAATCTGACCGTAAAGTGTTCAGTGAGGCAGTACAATGGCACACAGCACTGCTGTATATTCAATATTAATGTCAGAGGAGACCCTGTTGCATGCAATGCACTGAATGTTCAAGCAGCAAGATAAATACACAAAAACCAAAGAAAAAAACTCTTTCTCTAAAAGTAATCTGCACCAACAGGTTATCCATGACACCTTAATACTCCAAATTTCTTTTAACAGTTCAAAGTAATGCAGTGCTACAGTGTAGAATAATTATCGCAACCCCCACTACCACTGAAATAAAGACGTGTTTTGACATTTGTGTAATTATAATTTTTTCAAACTAAGTGTGTTGAAATAGCTGTAATTTTACAACGTTCCTAAACATCAACACACTTGATGGGGATAGGACAAATTGCCAAAGAGAAGACATTTAAATGAGGAGCTGTTAAAGTGATTTACATGAACCAGATTGTCATCTTTTACTGCCAGTGGAAGATGAGGCAAAGGTGCGATTCCATAACAAGCCACCTCCACCTAACAGCCTAATTAATCCGCTCAGCAGCTCTCTCCCGCTCTCTTTCTGTTTAATGACAAACTGTCCATCTCATCACAAAAAGATTCTCTTACCTTCACAGTGATGTTCCTTTGCTCTGGAAACTCCTTGCGTCCTTTTTCAGCCCTCTCTTACTTATCTACTTGTGCCTTTTTCTTCCTCTTCTCTATGAAATTGATTGTGCCCTTCTCCTCTCTGCTGATGCTGCAGTGATAGAAAAACACACCCTCCTTCAGCCGCTCTCTCTCTCCCTCCCTGAGTCTCATTGGCTGCCTGTTAGAGGTGACATCACCCTTCTTCTCTGCCTGCTTCCCTCCCTCCTCCTCTTTTCCTTCCCTCACTGTCTCTTCACCTCACTCTCTGTGGATTCTGACCATTCCTTTATTGTACCCCCCCTCCTCCTTCCTATCCTCTATCTATTCCCTCTGTCCTCTTCTTCCTCCCTGTATACAGTCTGAATTAGTAGGTCCTGCTGCTCTTATTACTGCTCTTATATTCAGCCATGCAGTGCCAAGCATAATAATGCATTCTGTACATTAGCATAGAGCCTATGGCCCCTCAGCACTTCTTCTCCCTTCTCCTCCTGCACCAGTCCAGGAGCTAATAGACTACAAAGGTGAAATAATGACCGTGAGGTTTTGTGTTAGTAATCTCTACGCTCCACTGGGCTCAACTTTCATACGCTCTTTTGATTCATTCTGCCACTAAGAAATCAAGTGGGCTTCAGTTCATTATAGTGTAATCAAAGGCATGACTGGGATGAATGTTACATAACGCTGGTGAATAAAAATGTGTCAGGAATTACTGCCGACTCTTATATGAGTCTGGGGGGCGGGTCGAGGAGATGCAGAGATGCACTGATTTCAGGGTAATAAAGGGCTGGGTAATCCAGGGGTTGCCTGGCTGTGTTTTCTGTTGTTGTGACAAGATAAACATCATCGGGTGACTGTGATCCAGCACACATGATGACGGAGATCTACAGATGTTTTATTTTTTTGCTTTTATCTCTTTGTGTCTTGCTCACTGTGAATTCATGCGCCAGTCAGTTGGTATTTCCCCTCCAGCTCATCCAAAATCCAGCAATATAAAACTGCATCTTCTTTTACTTGCTTTTAAAGCACTGCATGGCCTGGTGCCAGTTTATATTTTAATTTTAAACCTCCTAAGTCCCTATTCCACCTCCAAATATCCTCTAAACAATTACTCCTCTCAATTCCACGCCCCCAGTTAAAATCTCACTGAGCTTTTCCCACTGCTGCCTGCAGACTGTTGAACAGTTTACCCCTCTCTGTTAGGAGGACTTTGACATATATTGACATTTTCAAATAGTGTCTTAAGATTCTTTACTTTTTTATTCTATTATATTTGCGAGGGACCGTGTACAAAAACATTCAGGTAAAGCAAAGAAATTATATGATTTGTACCAGATTTAACTACTACAAAATACAATAAAAACTAACTGCAGTGCTTTTGAGTTTACATAGTTATTGTTATGACTGCATGATTTGGTATTCTTATTAGCCACAATAGCAGCGTGGCTCTCTGGACAGCAATGTCAGCCTGTTGGTCTGTTTATCGGTCGGTCCTCCACTTTGGTCCAGAGTGAAATATCTCAACATCTGTTGGATGGATTGCCATGAAATTTGGTACAGACATTCACATTCCCCTTAGGATGAATGAACTAAAATGAACTACAATAAAAGTTAAATTACATGATACTCGCTCTGTTGTAGATTGGGCGGCGTTGACCCCTAATATTCAGATGAATTTTAATCTGTTCCTGAAATAAGAGAAAAGAAGACAAACGTTGGGGTGAGAAACACGTGGACATGAGGACACATACACATTCCTTCCACACTTGTTCCTAAAAATAAAGTACTCAGAACAACTCAGGTAATTGGGGCAGCACCATGTCCAGTCAGAAAACCCCCTTCCCACTGAGCTGCTGTAGTTTCTCTTTGTGTCTTTCCAACCTGAATGTGCCAGCGTGCCCATCTGCCACTGGTGCCCGAGGATCTGCCAGGCATGCAGACAAAAGCTGCTACAGGAGCAGACAGCATGGGAATAATGATTGATGACGCTAGTTTAGATAGGTGCCATTATCCTCAGGAGAGGCTGGATGGCTGAAGAAAGGCTGAGAGTTCAGGGTCAAAACTGTGGCTGGATGGATGCCAGGAGTGGAGACAAAAGCTGGATGGGAGATTGGAGAAAAACATGGGATGGACAAGACAATGATAGAGTAATCTGGAATCACATAGTTGTTTTTGTTTTTTTCATTAAACAAGTAATGAGTTAAATTTTTGTAACATTCTTGAGACAGACCCGGAAGAGTCAGGAATGAAAAGAAGAGAAAGGTGGTTTTTAATTTTAGGAAGGATGATCTAGAAACAGAGATCCCACATACTTCATCACTGGGAGCAGAACTAGATTTTAAGCAAAAGACAAAAACAGGAAGGTGTTCTGTCTCCCTGAGGAGAGAGGACTAATGTGATTTAGGTGAGATTAAAACTGAAGTCCTTTTCATGTTTAGATGATGATTCAGGGATTAATCTTTTTAGTAAAATGTTCATTCCTATGAGTCCTTCTGGATGGATGATTATAAAAAACGTGAGCTGTGTTTTAAGAAAGGAACCTTTTTAATGTCAGTTTTTATTTGACAACAGAAGACAAAGATCTTTGTCTGCAATGTAATGTAAGAATATGTTCAAGTGTGACAAATGTTTCACCACTGCAACTGTTTTTTTTTTGGTGTCTTATAGTCTATGTGGGCTGGGCACTTGTATGCACATGACACAATAAATAACATATCATAACATAAAAGTGACTTTACCTTGAGAAAACTGTTTTTACTTCATCAACAGGAAGTTATTAGGATTTAATAGTCAATATGATTCTCAATCGGAACCACTGAGTCATTTCATCTCCACAGCTAATATTTAGAAGGCTGTTGCAAGTGGAGGGTGGAGAAAAATTAGCATCCAGCTTGTAGGAAGTCTCACTTAGACCGATCAATAAAGATATCTGCTGTCTCTTTCTGATTGTTTCACCTCCTCATAGCCAGAGTTTCATGTTAAAGAGGGTAAATCCACCTCCCTGACCTCTGTAGTATAAACTTATCTGTGAGGAGACATTTACCTCAGCTGTCACCCCCTCATACAGTACCCACTGTCCGGGCCTTTACTCAAAACCATTCATCTGTGAGAGACTTTTTACTTGCCCTTGCAAAAGCTCTCTGCTCGTTTTCCTTCCTCCCGACTCGACTGTAAGTGAGTCAGCTGGCAGACTGGCGGGAGAGATGGAATGATATATGAGGAGGAAGATGGGAGCGTGGAGCAAGAGAGAGAGAGAAAGAGAGAGAGAGAGAAGGGAAGGGTATGAATGAACAACTTAAAGTCCGGAGTTGCAGGAAAAACAGGTGCAGTCAGCAAATCACAGAGAGAGAGAGAGAGAGAGAGAGAGCGAGCGAGAGACAATTCCATCAGCTTAAAGAGCGACGGGATGGAGGCAATATAGTAAATGGCTGCAGTATGGGTGTGGAGGTTCACAGAGAGAGAGGGAAAGACGTATTGAGATGGAGAGCACAACAGATTACCTGATGATACTGTGTCATAGAGGAAGGTGTGGTGGACATAAATATATACAGACAGGTGTCAAAAAAGATACAAAAACAGACATTGGTGTCATGTCCTCAAAGGTTCATTGGATCTCTGGAGAGAGAAAGTAAGCTAAAAGCCATCTAGTCCTGAAAAATCAGGCTGTATGGACACGGGAGGATAAGGTTAAAAAGGGGAAAAGAGAAGAGCCACAGCAGGCCAACTCTACAATATATAGTGATGCAACAGCTGCAGCAGTGGAGGAATAACAACTGGCTGCAATAGAGGCCTTACAGGCTAACTGAAAGAGTTAAATAAAAACAATAATGAAATATTTCATCTTAATGTTTAATCTTAAGAAATATGCATGAAACAAAAGAGGAAGTATCTGTACTGTGTGTATTATAACAGTAAAGAAAGAAATGGGGACTTTGAGCAGATGGACAATACGTAAGGATGCTGAGTGGACACAGATGGCAGATGATAAAAATTAGCTAAATTCCTAGTTCGTGAGAAATCAGAGATCAGTATTAAAGTCTCTGCCAATAATGTCAGGCAAGAACATGGGGTTCCAGGGAAACTGGACAGCAAGGGGAATTACTGCAAATAAGAAGGTTTGGGTCGTCATTGTCAGCAAAATTCACATTGTCACATAGTCACACCACCTGTTGCTCCACTTGACTGTTATTGTGCAAAAGTCCTGCTCATAAAGAGGAACTCAGACATCTCATTGAATAGACAGCGGTTTTTCTATATTTTTGCGGAGAGACTTCTTTCTGTATGTTCCAGAATATGATTTCTTTTTTTTTCTTTTTTTTTGCATTGTTTGGTTTTTGGGAGACAAGATCATGAAACACAAAAACAACATGAACACAGGAATTAACATCAGATTGACCCCCTCCCAACACATACACGCAGTCAGAGGAAGAACAGTTTCTGTTCCACTTGTTGGAGAGGGAGGAGAACATATACACAGCCAAACACACAAAACACAATAAAGAAAAAATAAAAATGGACAAGATTAACAAGATAAGCAAATGAAAAAGAAAGTTAGCACAAAAATATTAAAATGTGGCCATGCAACCAGTTTATTACAGGGTACAACAATCAATCCTTTAGTTATAGATGCTGCATATGGTCTGGTCTCATAACGATGATTTGTACTGAAGTTGACCTTTCAGTCCATTCAGCCAATGCATATCAGAAAATGATTTTTACCTGCTACAACTAAATCTACTGTTTGACTTTAGAGTTGTAGACCTTGGTCCAAGATTAGTTTTATTCTTCAGCTGTTTGGAGGTTGTAAGTACAACAACAACAACTTTAAGGTTCAGAAAGGGACGGATATTTATCAAATGTATCATTTGTTCTTCTAATATGGTATTTGTTTTTAAATTTAATTTGTTTTTATGGTTTGTTAATGGCTGCTTCTGCATTATTAAATAAAGCACATAACGTGTATTTAAAGCTGCCTAGTATTCTTTATAACAGAGTAAAGGGGTTTATATTAAAGTACTCGTACCCTCTCCTCAGTGTTCTAAAAATTAAGTGTGTCTAAGCCATGATGCACAGATAAAGGCTCTTGTTGGTTGCTATAAGACCCAAAAGAATTCCCCTGACAGCAAAAGTATATTTGCAGCCTAAATAATTTTCCAGCAACTACTCCAACTGCTCCACCTGGGAAGATGCTGTCGTTAAATAAGTGATCTAACATTGGTATCTGAGGCCAGTGGGTGTGCTGGTGAGGCCCTGGTGCATTTAGGGGGAAAGCAGTTAACAGCTGAATGAATCTCTTCTGCTCCTGTCTAGAATACTCAACAACAGGAAGGTTAGTCATAGCCACTTCAATGTGAGGGCTGCTCTGAACTTGTGCAGAAACAATCAGTCAATTAATGGATTAGTTCATCAACTGAAAATTGACCAAAAACTATTTTGATAAGCGATTAATCGTTTGCCATTTATTAAGAAACAAATGCAAAATGTTTGCAGGTTCCTGCTTCTTGAATGTGAGGATTTCCTTTTTTTTCCTGTTATAAAGCGTAGACCTTCTTTCACAGAGTAACATAATTAATTGAATCATTTACACCTGTGCTTTTCCAAGTGTGACATGTCAAAATGTCTTCTGTGAAAAAGGCCTATTGTGTATTTAATATGTTTGTTAGACGGAGCAAGCATTTTTACATGTCACAGTGGGAAAAGCACAGGTGTAAATGATTAAATGAATGATGACTGAATTCCATTTAGCTGCTCCAGTTTCAGGGTACTGGTGTTGTATATACTGACTCACTGTCACACTGCCATGGCTTACTGGAACTCTAACTAATGTTATTTGTAAAGCCTGTGCTTTTCCGACTATGACCAGTCAAAATGTCTGCTGTGACAGAGGCCCATAGGCTCTGAGTAATGACCATGAACATTTTCACTATTTTCTAAATGTTAAAATAAATCGATGTTGAAAATAAGCATTTGTTGAAGCCCCAGTCTGGATAACACAGGGTTAACTTAAAAGAAAGTATAGGAAAGTGAGAACGTGTTTAGAGTGTTGAGGAAGTGCTTGGAGCCACAGAGAGTGACAGAAACAGATAAAAAGATAGCAGTGAGACAACACTATGGGGGAAAGAGAGAAAAATAGAGCACTGATGTGACTATTTTACAGAGAGAAAAAGTGAGGTGACAGAGAACAGAGCCAAAGATAGAAGAAGAGTGAGAAGTGGGCAGTCAGAGGTAGATTCAACAACTCTCTGCTCCTACAGGGCATCTCCACTGACTGCACAGTTGCTGATGTGGCTGGTGTTTGGAGATCCATTGATCCAGTTAAAGTCATTTGGTGGCCAGAAGGTCAGCCAGCCGTCTCTGACCTGGCGTTAATCACTCTCTAATTGAAGGGAAATGATTCTGATTTAGTTTCCTGCCATGCTTAGAGTGGCCTGGCTGCCAGATATGACCAGCACTTCACTCACCAGAACACATCTCATTAGGCATGTTAACTGGTTGTACATAGCTATGAGTCAGCCTGAGACAAATGTGCAGTGGTACGCCAAAGGTTAGAGCACCATCGAAGATAAGTTGTTGTTGTTACCAGAGAATCAAAATGAGGGCAGTCAGTCAGAGGAGAAACGGCAGCTTACGTTTACTCAAATTTTCATCGATATTCAAATCGAGGTTTTGCATAGAATTTGTTACTGCGCAGTGTGCCATATTGTTAAAGCAAAGGAATGACTTTGACGTTAACTAATTTACTACCTTTCACTTCCAAGGCTTTTCCCCTCCAAAAATAGAAATGACCCTTTACTGTCCTCTATCTTCTATTACAATGTACCATGTAGGAATTACATCATCCCATGATTTGCATGTTTTAATGCAGTGTAATGAGGTAGCCATGAAAATGTCACCAAGAGGAGATTTTGCACCGTGAACATTTCCATTCTATATCAGCAGATAAATAATCGGTTTATTTCAAATGGTGCCATCAAACCCCACTGCAGTTATTGCCTCCTGCTATATTACATCTCTCTCAGCAGCTCAACAATATTACTTCTCCAAATGATAACCTTCAGTAGTTGATCACATTACATGATCTGTAATATGACAGGGCTGAATTTCTTGCAGTGGCTTGTCTCCTCTCAAATGCCACAAGGTGCCCACTGCTGTGCCACTGAGGGGAGGTGAGGGAGAAGCTTGAAGGGGAGGGGGTTGCAGATGCAATGTGGTAAATAGATAGCGACCACAGGTATTTGGAAGCTCAGAGGTAATAAAGACTATGACCTTTACAGTAGACAGACTGTCACTTCTGGTTTGGGTCTGGACTCTGTGGTCTCGGCACATGTGTCTGTGACCAAAGGCCATCCTACGTGCACCCACCGGAGCCCAACTTGTTCCACAGCTGACTCTCCACTTCTCCCTAAAGGACAAAATGCACACAGATGCAAAAAAAAATATCAGTACTTGAAAGACAATGTGAAGCCAAAAGATTTGTCACTGCGTGGGGATCAGCTCCCCTGTTGAGAATAAGCAGCCAGTCATTTCTGCTTCTCTCCTCCCCGGTCCTTGTCCTCACAGGCAGAGCAGAGATAGCAGCCTTATCAGGAGGTGATGACAAACCAGACAGATTCACAACACCACTAACACCCTCCCTAACCTGTCATGCTGCTGTCCAAACTGAGGGCTGCTCCTGTCCACCTTGATATGTCAAGCTTCTCCTTTATTGATACTTTTGGAGCACAGGGTTCACATTTGGCGCAAGGAATTCTAAGAATAGAGCAAAATGTGAAAAAACACAACATCATGACAACAGCATGAGCCTGATTAGCAAGTTTACACTGGGATACTTTATATTTGGAACATCTATCATGAATAAACCACACTGAATTAATGGGGAGAAACAATGACAAGCTGTCAGCGTGGCGCTCACACCCTGTAAATAGCAATACTGCTAACTGGTTTCTGCTACAAATGAAGCCAGTGTTAACTGATTATGAATACTCATCAAGCCTCATCTTTTCCATTCTAGTGCTTTGGAGGATCAAGAAACTGGGAAGGAGTAGAAGTGGATGATGAATTCTGCAAAGAAAAGGTTAAACACTATATCATCAATTTTCTTCTGTATAAATATCTCTCTAGCTAATTAGAAACATTAAACCAATTACTCTAATGAACTGATTTTGTCCCCTTGCCCGTTTGGGCTCTGTGCTAAAGCAGCCTTTTATCATTTTGCTCTGTGAGCGCTGTAATGTTGTGATTTATTCCAGAGACGCTGAAGACAGCAGCAGTAAAATGTATTAGGCTGAGAGCTTTCTGGCTCATACACAAGTCATTATCATAGTCATTATTAATGAACTCCACCGGCCTTCATTTCCTCCTCTGCTCCACTATCACTGATGAGGAGGGATTACTATTATCAGTTTACTACCAACAAGTTTGTTGTTTTTAAAGTAGTCGCCACATGTTCTAGTTCATTTCTGCCGCCTTTTAGGCAATTCACTGGCTACTTACTTGTCATATAGTATGAAAAAAAGCTGAAGTACCACAGTCTGACAAATTCGGAATTAGTCACACTGTTATTCACATACAGACTAAAGGCATCAGTGGCTCCAAACGCGCAAATAATTTCAATTCTTACAACAGTCACCCCTAAATTGTTTCCAGAGCATGAAATGGAAAACATCACGAGGTGACTTTGCTGGAAACCAAAATGCACTGACAGGGAGAACGCATGACAGGGAACATCCTGTTCAGTCTGTGTAGTCTAATGATCCCCACCCAGTGGAGGGGCCGGCACAGTGCATTGCAACAGCTCATTTGGCAGCACCACTGATATCTCCATCTCTAACTGACAGTAACACGAAAGATATTCAGCCATTCAGCCACAATTTCTTCAATGGGAAATCTAAAATCCCCTGAGTAGCAGACAAGTCAACCCATTTGTGAGGAAAAGTGTTGTGAAATTGTTTGCCAGAATTCCCTGCATGAATTAATTATTTTTCTTCTTTAATTGCAAATCAAAGCCTCCACACAGCAACAGATGCTTACAGAATATGTAAATCAGGCGTGGCCAATAGAAAATTGCATCTGTGCTTCAAACATGAAGGGGGGTTGGGGGGCCAAAAACCTGGCTAGCCAATGTAGTGTAAAACCAGGGCTTACTGTGGGGTCTAAAATCCCTGCATGAGAGCACTGTAATTTCATTTATCATGCCTCAGCACACACCAAATCAGACATGGACGCTCCCTATTCTGCAACCAGTGTGTAGGTTTACAGTGGGGGTGGGGGGAGGGTCAAAGAAGTAGCAAAGCAACACAGGCAGTAGTGTTGGTGGGGATTCGATTTCCACTGTTGTAGTGGGTCCTCAAGTGGAACAAATTCAGCACGCAAGAGCAGGTAAAAGAAGATGGATACACAGGGGAGGATTGAGAGAAAAAGAGGAAACGACAGGTTCAAACTGCAGACATGCTAGAGCTTTAGTGGAGGAGTGAAAAGCCGAATGGGGGAGGAAACAAACAGAGGTATTTTTTAACTGGGTATTGTGGCTTCACAGAACACAGAAAGTAATTAGCTTTAAATCCCAGGTGACATTAAAGGTTTTCTCGATGAAAACAAGGAGTGTTACACGGTGTGGGCGGTTTTCTATTCAACTGTTGGCATGGAGTGATTTCCAGTAACCTAAACTCTGGATTCAAGTGTATTTCCAAGAAGCTTATGAACATCCTTAAAATTGTTTTCAGGTATTGGGTAGTAATTATGTGTACTGAAAGAAAAACGAACCTGCACACTGCTTGTTCGTTCCCAAGTCTACTTGTTATGTGGTCATCTGGCAGAAGACCACCTTGAGTTGAAACTTTGGCAGTATGTGGGGGTTATCTTTCTTTGTTAAAAAAAAAGCCCAAAGAGATTATTGCTATCCTGGTCTACTTTGAGGACTGTACGGATACCATACATGCATGAGTCAGTTGCACCAGGACTTCCTGAGTTCAGACTTAGAGGCATAGGCAGTGGTGGAGGAAGTATTCAGATCCTTTACTTGAGTAAAAGTACGAATACCACACTGTAAAAATACTCCCATCATCATAGTAAAAGTCATGTATTGAAAATGTTAATTAAGTATAATCAGAAAAATGTACTTAAAAGTATTAAAAGTTATCAAAGAAAAATGGTCCCTGTGATTGTTACACTATTATACATTACATCATGAAATTATTCATCAACATGCATTAACGTAAAAACAGGATTTTGCTGGTGTAGTTGGTTTTGTATAAGACTGCAAGTATTGATTATATTCATTATGGATTAATCTGTTGATTATTTTCTCGATTAATCGATTGTTTGGTTTGTATAAGTTCTGAAAACAGTGAGAAAAGCCATCACAAGTTCTCCGAGCCCAAAGTGACGCCTTCATAATGTTTGTTTTGTCCAACCAATAGCACAAACCTCAAAATTATTAAAAATATATTAAAAATAATTAAAAAGGAAAAGCGACTAATTGTTTTAGCTCCTATACTGTTGGGTAGTTAAATTCATAACAGAACATCATATTTTACAAGCCCTTTGTATGTTTAGTAAGCAAAAATCTTAATTTATAAAAGGAAGTGGTACTGGAACTGAGCTGTCAAATAAAGCATCACTAAAATAAAATGGTTTGCATCACACAAACTAACTAGCTAGTTCTTATGAACAAGAGATTAGTTGTTGAAACTAGCTAGTAAGAATGTAGGAAGGACTTTACACACAAACTTAGTGATGGGTTTATGAATGGGTTAGCTGATGCAACCCAATCCAGGAGCTCTTGGTCCGTTTGACTTCAAATCTGGAAACAGTGGCATATCACACCTTCACTTTCAGTCTCCATCTGGTCAAAACCAAGGCAATTAATTCACCTTTTGGCAGACTCTTCGTAGCAGGAAAAGCACAGGTGAAATAAATTTCGCTGAGGATGGCTCAGTTCCATTAAGTGTTCCAGTAAGCAATGCCAGTGAGCCAGCATTCACAAAACGAAGACCCTGGAACTAGCTCACCTAAATGGAATGCAGTGGTTTTTAATGTTGTAATTACAATTACACCTGCGCTTTCCCTGCTTATGTGCGAAAATGTCTGCAGTGAAAAAGGTCTATTAATTGCCTTTCCATCCATGATGTGTTGCGTGAACATGCGCACCCTCAGTCACAATACATGGTGGCCCCTACCCTGACAAGAAATTCAAGTTGGTGCTCTGTGTCATCTTCAGTTAGTCAGTAATGAAAAGGCAGCAAAGAAGGGACAGTGTGCGCTGTATGATATAATCAAGGGTTCAGACATTTGAGACTTGAGGGCATACTAACAGTGTCAGCATGGGAAATGACAGCACTGCTGCAATGAGCCCGTTATGCTCCTAACTGATTGTTACAACCTAAAGGAATCGGGCAGTGCATGAGAAATGTGCTATAGGATGGCATCAGTCATTACACATGATGTTACTGTGCTTAAAAGATTGAGACATGAGGGGCAGTTTGTCTGGTTCATCACCGGGATCAATGAGTGTAAACTGTGGGATTCATTTCACTTGTCACAGAATCACTGGGGACTGTAAACTGACAATGAGAATACTGCCAATAGAAAATATTTTCTATTGAAAATTATTCAATAATTAACTAGGATTTTGGTGTTATCACACAGAATTGACACATTCAATTTTGATTAAATGAATTCACTGCAAGTAATGGTTAAAACACTGTTAAAAGAGACAATGGACGCAATTTTATGCATTTATTCATGTAGTTATTCCACTCTGATTCAAAGGCTCAAGGCTGGGTCAGCGATTTAATAGCCAAAAATACTCTAGAATTTATGGTTAATGGTTTTTTTTAAATTTTTTTTTTTTTTTAAATCTCCTTCAGGTTTTTCTCTTCATTTTTTTGGTACCATCCTTCCTTAAAAATGCCACAAAACTTTGAAAAGTGCATTTTTGTGAATATCTCCAAAACTTCTCAAGTTGTTCATATACCCCCGATAAAAATGTTCCACATCAAGGCTTGTGAGGGCACAAATTTGCAACAAGAAACCACCAACATTTTTTCCCCAAAGGTTTTATAACCATCCTGTTCAAACAACATTCTCTTTTTTCTTTTTACACAGCCAGAGAACAAAAAAGATTAAACATAATAAACTCCCAAACCTTTTGTACAGAGAAATCAAACTAAATGAAGAAAACGTCTCTTATATTAGTCCATGTTTTATCCTCTGAATCCACTCTTGCATTTGCCATTGAATTGGGAAGGGAGACACAATTGTGTCAACATGAGGCTCTCTGTGTTGTACGCAATGTCAATCAGTCCATTTCACTTGCTGGTTTTATCTGTTTTATATGGAATAAAACCAGTAAGTCTAGGCCATTCAACAAGAAATCCAGTAATGTCTATGATAGTGAGTGCGTGTGTGCGTGCGTTCAAAGGTTATCAGTGTGAATGTGTCAGGAGTAGGCAAATCTAAATCAAGTGTTTGGATGCATGTCTGTGTGTGTTAAGAGTCTCATAGTTTAAGCCAGTCCGAATCCCTCTGAGCATTCCTGAATGGCCAACAGCAGCATATGTCTCAGCTTCTCATAGCTCTCATAAGCTGGGAGGTCCAGCTGGTTAAAGCTGAGGGTGGAAAAAGAGAAAGAACATGTTACATTTTCACAATTTTCTTCCTTCCAAGATTGTTATTATTTCTGCCTTGTAAACGTGCTGTGTGTTTACCAGGTATGAGCAGATGGCAGGCGGTCAGTGGAGCGATCGTCACGGTGGATCTGGAACTTCTGGATGCCGTTCATGCCCTCCAGAGCAGCAAAACCCTGGAGGGGAACTTTGGACGTGCCAGTGACAAACTGTAGGAACTTGGCCCGGTCTGCCTGGTCAAAGGACCGCAAGGCCCTCCAGAACCACTGGATCTAAAGTTAAAAAAACAAAAACAAATAAATGACAAAAGCAGTTGAGTTAGAAATGTGTTCCAATATAATTTTGTCTGTTGTTTTTCTGTCAGGGGGCAAAACGTTAGAAAATGCAAGATATGAACAATAATGCCAAAATGATAACAGCTTTAGGTGATTTCAAACAATATGTAGCTAAGTACGAGTTTTGGTTTAGACACACTTCAGTTAATTTATCACTGTCACACTTATGAAGTGACATGCAGTACTGTATACTGTACTGTCTGTGTTGTACAAGAAGCCATGTGGTAGTTCACCTAAAATAGTTCCACAAATAAAATGTGGCAAACTCAATCTGCATTGAAGTCAAACTCAAACCTGCTCATTTGACTGAGGTGAAGAAACCTGAATAACTGGATTTGGTGTTGTTATACCCTTATCAATTCTCTCACACATATGTAGAAGTGGGTAAACATTTAAATAATAATGTTGTGTTTGCTGAGCCATACCTGGATGGAGCTGGACTGGTATTTGTGATATTCAGTGTTGGCCTTTAGGTCATCGATGTCAATGGTGGGCAGGCCAGAGATGAGTAGCTCCAGCTCCTGCTCAGTGAAGATGGAGATCAGCCTCTTGGGGATGATCTCGTAGAATCCCTCAAGGAAGGCTGCCAGCTGCTTGCGGATCGCACCTAGAAAACAAGTTTAACTATTCACTCAGGGATCTTAAAAAATAGTAGGGAGAATAATCTTTATTTAGCATGCAACCAATATTATTCTATCAATTAATTTCGTGGCTATTTTTTTTTTCCAATTAAGCAGCTGAAAATTCAAAGCTTTAATGAATAATGTATTTGAGCAGCAGCTGGAGATTGCTGCTTATGATAAATCAGCCATCTTCCAGAGAGAAACACCTTTAGCCCTCTGCTGCATATTGAGCAGTTCAAAATTTAAGAGTGCTGCCACCTAGTGCTTTATTTGTGCATCATTGAGAATAATATTCTTCATACATACAGCCTCAACATTTAAACTGACATCTGTTGATTAAAATATATGAATTATCCCATTTGCATTGAGCAATTGTTTTTTTTTTTTTCAGTAATACTGCATGTTATTACAGCCCTACTGCTAATGGGAAATTAAATATTTGGTGAAATAACCACAATCTCACCTGTCATCTTCATCTGGCATACCAGGTGAACATACTCTTTTTTGTTTTCCTCTGTGACCAGGATATTGGCTCCATTTGGCTTGAGGTCTCTCACTTCACACACCCCAAACTCCTGGACCTACACAGACGGAGCACATTCAGTGTTGCTGGTCTTGCAGAGTTTCAGCTTAATATTTTACTGAGAGTCACAGATGGTATCCATTAATAGCATTTTAAGGCAATCAGATTCCAAATTATACTTCTGCAGCACTTATTTTATGAGAATATAAAGGATTTGGGAATCAAACCCTTGAGGCCCAATACCAATTTCAACACTTAAGGAGAAGATACAGCATAATAATCAATTTTCCACTTGAAGCTAATTGAAACATTTAGAGAACAGACACCAACCTCTGTGCTGAATGTCAGCTCATAACCCAGCGTGGACACATCATTCTCCAACAAGTACACCAAGCCCTGGAAGAACGGGTAGTCCTCGCTCTCCATATCTGTGTATCTGGTAATACCAAAGAAATACATCAACATTATTCACACATTCAAATGAAAGACTGTAAAACATAGCTAACCAGCTCTCTGGTTGCCAGAAAATTTAGTGTAGCAATCAATAAGGCATGGTTTGTTGGGATAATTAGTGTAGTTGGAAAATGTCTTGAACAATTAGGTTATTGGTTATAACAACCAGTAACTCAAATACCTGACGCTCTTGCCCAGGATGTGCTTGTAGAAGCTGCGGGTGAAGTAGCACTCCAATAACCGGTTATCATAGACTGCCTTGGCCACCACGCGACCCACAAACTTGAAGTAGCTGAGGTGGTTGGGGTTGCAGTGGGATGAAGGGTTGATGGTATAGGTGACGCGGTCGCCTGGCGAAGTGCGAAACAGGGCGTACATGGGGTTGAACATCTCCCGGGAGATGATCATGTACCATTCCCTCAGCAGGCCACCAGCATCCTGGCCCTCCTCCCCTTCAAACACAATGTACCTGTAATGGAAAGAAAGCAGAGTATGACTCGGGGTAGTTTTGAATTGAGAGGACACACAGGTGGATAGAGGGGCAACGGAGCCTTACAGTCTATTCTTCATGTCTTCTGGGCTCTTGCGATGCAGCTCCCTGTAGGAGTCCTCAAACACATGATCTCTTCTCACATGCACAGCCATGTCCTCCTTCCTCAGGCCTTCATCTAGTCGCTCTAACTCCTGGCGGAAGTACCTGCAAAGATGGCCAAAAAGACCAGCATGTCAGTGATTTAAAAATCCAATAAGTGTGTATTAAACAGTGTAAGACAGAAGTGCAAGACAATCTCCCTTACTTCCTCTTAACGTCAAAGTCCAGGATGCGTATGTAGTCAACCAGTACTGCAAAAGGCCCATCAGCCAAGTGAGTGGTGGACTGGCGCAGGATCTGGTTAAGCACTGTGCGGTGAGTTTCTAAAAGGAAGAACAATGAGTCTCGTTAGACACTGTACTACACATCAGAACAAAGCTTTATCATTGTCCTTATCTAAATATTTCAGGCTTACCGGCAAAGCGGAGGAACTTCTGCGTGTCTGGTGGCAGGTTTGAAGAGATGTGCATGGAGGATGGTTCCCTGGAAAAGAATGGGTCTAGGGATGAAGGTGTGGCAGGTGTAAGGGGTGCTGGCGACAGTGGTGGAGGCTCATCTTTGATGTGAGAAAGCTGGCTCTCCCGGGTGTCCCTCACAGGAGGTTTGCTCTCTCGCTCTGTGGCGTGGACTAGGAAGAAAGCCTCCACAGCAGGCTGGAGAACTGGGGAAACATCATTAGGGAAACAAATCACTCAACCATGCTCCTTCAACAGACATATATACAGCATTAAGAAGTATTCCACTTACCCAGTACAGCATGCTGGTCATGGGACTCCTCCAGCTCTTTCAGGCACTCCCCAAGCATGTCCCATAGTTCATCCAACAACAGCTGCTCGCTGAGCAGTGGGAGGTCTGGAAGTCTCTCCTCACTCTCAGACTGGCCGTTTCCTTCATCATCTAAAAAAGAAAATTCCAATAAGACTGAACCATCAACTAAGCCTGCTAGTAGAGTGAAACTATTTTTTTGTCTGTTAAAAGGACAGCTCCCATGTTGGTGAAAACCCTTTTTCTTGTTCAGATAGTTCTGTGAATAATAATTTGTTCTTACAGGTTTCCTTTTATAGCAAGTTTGTCCACCTAAAATTTAAAACCAATAAAAGACATTAAAAACAAACATATACCTTAATCTTAAAACATACACAGAGCAAACAAGTTGAAACATGTCAACCCACTCCTCTAAAACTAACCAGAAACTACAAAACTTCTAATAATGAAACCCAATGTCAAATCAGCACTTCAGCAATTGATACAACATTGTAATGCGAGGTTCTTGATAACTTTGGTCCCTCGTAAACCCTGTACTATGTAACAAATTAATGTGTCATTTTTAATTAATCATTTTAAAGTTCCTTGTGAAACTGCTGACTACATAAATAAAATACAAGCAATGCCAGGTAAAAATCAAAAAGCATTATATCAGAGAAGGATAGACGCATTGTGGCCACTGTTTGTTGGGGTAATTTACTGACAAAACAAAAACAAACAAGAAAAAAACAACAACATAGCAAATCAGTAGGTGTTTTAAATTGCCATTAGCAGTTTGCAAGTGAGTCATACCCAGAGGTGCAGGGTCCTGCTCTAGAGGAGATGGCTGGTCTACATCCATTGGAGACTCATCTCTCTGGGCCGCCTGGGCTTCCGACATCGACTGCACATCAGACTACACAGAACAAACCAGGAAGGACCAGAGAGGCAGAGACAGAGGATGAGCAACAGGGAAAAAAACAAGGAAGAATTAATGATTAACATGATTGTTTTTCCCCCCCATAGTAACCATCTTGACTGATATTGCCATGCATAATGACATTCTCATGATCCACTGAGAGAGGAGAGGAACTGGAACTGAGTAGGGAAGGAGGGAGGGCCAAAAGCATGAAGCCATGTCAGCCAGCAAACAGACAGCATCAGTGGAACAGATCAAACTGTTTGGAGCAGGCAGCACATTCATATTTAGATAATTTCAACCACAGAACATGTCGATGCAAAGACAATGATATAAAAAGCACTGGCAATGGCACATCTATCTCTCTGTTGGGGCTGTCAATGTTCATCATGGCAGCAGGTGTCAATATGCAAAAACCACTTGATGTAGAAGGCTGTATGGTGACGGCACACTGCTTAGAGCGCTGCAGGGATGACATATTTTTGTAGGCCAACCTGGAAGTTAGGACTGCCCTGGTTCCCTCGACAAAAAGCCAATGGGATTTTTCCAGTGGATTTCGGATTATAGCAGAAAATCAGCTCTCTGGCAAAGAAAGGTTTATGATACTTGCACGTTTTGTTCAGCAAGATAATCTTCATGAATGAACAACACTTTTATGATTTTTTAAGCGGAAATGCAATCACCAGAAGTAAAAAGCTGCTTTTAGGCTAGAAACGAACTACACCATGGTCACATGACTTCAAGGTCGCCACCACTTCATGCGTTTACCTCTTCTACAAAAGCCTTTCGGAAAGTTTGAGTTAGAATAGTTTGCAAGAGCGCAAGTATAAACACGGCAAAGCTGTAAAGGCGGATGAGTAGATGAGTTTCTGTGTTCGGAGTGAAGACGTTTAAGTCATCCCTGACGACCTCTGTAGTCTTATTTAGCCACTTGTTAGCAACCGCCTTTTTTTAAGACACGTAAAAAGCTTCAAAATTCACGAGTGTGGTATTTACTAGTGTATTTTATGTCGTAGAACAAAACATGAATGTCTCTTAAGCTCGTGTTAACCACAGACCTTATTTCAGGCATCTAACCAAAAACCCATTCAAGAAACCCATTGACTTCGAAGGTGAGGGAACCGGAAGTACAAAAATTCTAACTCATTTCCAGGTTTTAGGACTCATTCCTGCAGCACTCTATTATGTTGTTTACACATAGAATGCAATCCCACATAAAAGGTTAACTATAGCTATTTTCTTTCAAAGTAAGACAGATGTGCATTACAAGGAATGGGTCAGCTTGTGATTTTCCAAAATGCATAAAGCCAGTACAGGCAAAGCCAAATTATACATGAAGCATGTCAGTAGCTAGTGGCTATTTCATAACATTTATGGTGATGACCACCACATTAATTGTGAAATAACTATACTGTGATGGTCATACTATGTAGTTGATGTGCTTCTCACATGGTCTCCTACTGTTAAGTGTGTGCAGTGTGTGAGTAGTAGTATGCCTGCTGTCAATGCAGCCCATGCTAACCGTGGCAGCAGCAGCCGTGCCAGCAGGGGGAGCAGCACCAGTGGGGGCATGGGGTGCCGCCACTGAGGATCCGGCAGCGGCGGCGACGGCGGCAGAGGCGGTGGGTGGGGGAGCCTGTTGGAGCCGGCGTGCGCGCTGACCCTCTCTCACCATCTGAATGATGGCGTCAGCCTCAGCCTCTAGCTGACGCACCGCAGCCTGGATGCTGCTAGCTGAGCCCAAACTGGTGGAGCCTGGTCGTTGACAGAGGGAGGAGAGGGGTTTTATCACTTCATCAGGATATTGTAAACATACATCAACAATACTGTGCATATGTAATATCTTCTCACCTAACCGTCCTGTCTGTTTGGCTTTCTTGTTGGCCCGCCGTGTGTCCTCACGGAGCTGGATAATGACCTGCAGCACTCGCAAGAAAAACTTCTGCGTCGATGTCTTCGAGGTTAGTGAACTCATACAGGGAAGCTGTAGTTCACGTCCCCCAAGTGTGCGCTTTTGTGCAGCCACAATGACCACACTCTCCGACCCGTCAAACCTGTGCCCCAACCAACAAATGCATATAAAGGTAAAGGAAATTGTAGTTACGAGAAATTAACCTTCATGCAAAACCCGATACCATTATTACATGCTATAATGTTACTCCGGCTACTTTAACTACAGTTTAGATTAAACAGAATCTGTCTGCCACAGTCACTCTTGCAAGTGTGTTGGCAACCTAATGTCACTGGGTGGCCCAGAGTCATCACTGGCTAACCTGCTAGTCATCTTGCCCTTGAGTCTGCCTGAGATGGAGGAATCATCAGGAGGGGCATCTGGGGAATGCGAATCAGCGTGTGCCCGTCTCTGCTGCTCCAAGTTGTATTCTCTAAGTTCGGCCAGTAATGTGCCTGAGAGAGAGAGAAAATGTTCAAAAATGTGTTAAGAGGAAAGTGTTTGCTTAAATAGGAGCATGGGAACTGGCATCTCATCTCCCAACTCAGCTGCCCAGCACTGACCGATCTGTTTGCAAAGAGTGTATCCGAGGTGTCTCGCTCCACTGAGCAGCAGTCTGAGCACAGTGTCTCTGGTGGCCCCGTCTCCCCTAGATAACTGCAGCAGAATGTTAGCTGCATCCTCCAGACCCTCCTCTGAACATGAGTGAGATGTCAACACCTTGTAAAGAGGAGGAAAAGAGTTAGAAAAAACACCCAAGGAATTATAAACCAAATTGCAGAAAGATGTAAGAAACACAGAAAAACAGATCAATTTGGCGCATGTTCAAAACAGTGAATAGTGGGACATGATTTTGTCAATATTTCTTCATGAACTGACTCTTTGTGTCACAGTCCAACTGTGTCTAAGACAATTCTCTGGAGACTGTCAACATACTGTTTGTTGGACTAGCTATCGAACGTACAAATGACTCCAGGTTGCAAGACTTGTGGATGTGTAGGCATTCTCTTGGTCTTGTACTTGTGGATTGTACACTTATTTCTTCTTATTTTGAGAAGTGCTATATAAATAAAGTTTGCTTGCTTACTAACACTGGTGGGACTTAAAGATAGCTAGCCAGCTTGACGGACTGAAAGAGGTCTTTGATGGATGTCACAAACCAACAGTGACATAATCTTCAATGTGAAACCATGCACAAATGATATAGCCAGATGGACTGGACAGTATCTTAAAGTAGATCAAGGCAAAGATATATGGTGGTGTGGCAGATGCACCACACACACACCTTTTGTTACTACTGTAAAGTTCACTGAATCAAATGCAGAATTTCACTGAAAAATCCACACATTAAATGGTAAATGGATTGGTTTAAATTGAATTGTACCTGGATTATACTGTATGTCCCCACAGTACACACTGTAATTTTTTTGTTTTTCCTCTGCAAGTAGACACTGTTCAATCCAGCTAAAGGTAAACAAGGTCCTCTTGTGGTGTGGATAAGCTCAGCTGCAGCTCAGACAATTCTTCCAGTAACAGAAGTTTAAGAGGAACTTAAGCGTTTTATGCGTTGGTTATGCCATTGATCAGCCGGAGCCACTTAATTAATATAACATTTAACTATTGTTTAGTGTTTGTGCTGCAGGTGCCATTTTCATTGTCTGATTTTCACTCAGATTTATGACGTCTATTTTTGAGTCATATCTTTTAATTATGCAAAAAATACTGAAAAATGCATTCATTTTTGTGAAGGATGCAAAACAAATACAAGCCCAGAACCACAAACCAAATATGCCTCTTGACTCAAACTGAAAGTTTGCCTCTGCTCTTTATCACCATCTAAACCTCTCCCCTTAGTTTGCCAACTGGCTTGCCTCAACTAATCCTCAGTACATGTTATACAGACTAATATCTTGAAAAATTGAGTTTGATGCAAAGTTACACTTTTCCATGAGCAGTAATGGAAACTCACACACATGACAGCATGAATGACACCCTATGACACTTTTTTCCCCATACCTCCACAGAGAGTTGAAGCTGTTTCTCTGTGAGTCCAGTGGAGGCCATCTTGTTGTCACTCTCTGTACTGCAAGTAGTGCCCCTCAATTTCCCTGTTTTGGCAAAACACCCCAAAAAATATACATCGTTATTTTCTACTGAAATCGCTGTTACATTGTAAAGCCTAAATGAACTGATGACATTTTCTTTTGGAATAAATTAACACTACCTGTAGAGGTTGTTCCAGTGGACGTGGGTATACAGATTGTTGTAGAGGATGTCTGAGAGGCTGCTAGATTTGTCCCTGAGGATGTACCCTGGGCTGCAGCTCCCACAGAGACCCCTGGGCCTGTCACAGTGGGCTGGCTAGAGCCCACTGACACCGTGCCCTGTGTCATGATTGGGGCTGTAGCTCCTGAGCTGGTTGCCGTGTTGGGGTTGGCAGCCTGTGGGGTGGGATGTCCAGCAGGCACCTCGGTGGCCTTGTTGTCAGGCAGGGCAATGGATATAAGGGAGAGCAGGCGCAGCAGCTTTTCAGTGAGCAAAGAGCTCCGTCTGATTACGGGGTGGGACAGCATGTTCATCAACTGGCCTAGAGGGGAGGTCTCCAGGCTGAACTGAGCCCCCTCAGCCTCTGCACTGCCCCCAAGAGGCACTGTCTTCATAGAGGCTTTGCCCTTGCGGCTGACATTCATGTTGTCCAGCTTGACCAGCAGGTCCCAAAAATCAGTGGAGATTCCCAGAGACTGGGGAGTAATGGCAGAGGAGCCCAAGGAGTTCTGGGTGTTGGAGGCATTGGAGCTGGGGTTGCTTTGAAACTGCGAACCTGACCTGGAGCCCCCTCCCCCACCCCCTCCCCCAGAGGAGATTGAACAAAGACGAGAGTCCAGGTCAGAAGAAGATGCTGACAAATCCTTACAGCGCTGCTGGGTGAAGTGGCTGGGGAACACCTGCAGGGACAGACCAGAGACAAAAAGACTTCCAATTATAACAACATAATTTACTTTTCTTTTCTTTAACAGCATGGAATATCCAACAGATGATGCAGTAGATGCAGAAAAAGATAGGTGAACTCTCACCTTAGCTAGCTGGATGAGTGTGTCCAACACGTGTCGGCAGACCACTGGAGCAGCTTGTGGGTGGATGTGGACAGTGGAACCTCCACCTCCAGCACACGTGACACCTGCAGCAGTGCCTGACACTCCTCCTCCCAGTGTTGCAGATCCTGTAGAACCCCCAGCCGAGTGCCGGTCAGCGTGCTTCCTACCTGATGCTCGCTGAATCTGGAAAATGTTTGTCCGGCAGCCCAAGGCAGCGTCCATAGAAACAGAGAGCCAGGAAAGCTGGTTGGAGCTGCGAGACTCCACCCTGTTCAGTAGCTCTAAGGAGGAAGATGAGGATGAAGAAGAAGATGACGAGGAGAGGGAGGAGGTAGCTGAGCCTTTTCCTCCACAGCCTCCCTGGATGCTCCTCTTGCCACGAGAGTCTTCTAGACGTGAGGTCTCCACACACACCTCACTCTCGCTGCTGCGCTGGAGGATGGATAACAGGCTGCGAATGACCCACCCACGTGTCTGAGAGTGGTAGCAGAGGTTCCTGAGCACTCGGTGCAAACGGCTGGTATTAAGCTTTGGTTCATCCACAAACAGCAAAACCAGCAGGCAGGACAAGGCCTCGTGGTCCAGCAACAACCGACCCCGCAGACGCAACAAGGAGTCCACACTGGAACTGGATGGTCTGAGGAAACAAAAGGATAACATATATTCAGTGTGTCACCTGTCAAAAGTGCAATATAATTCAATCAAGACCTCCTAGGACATTTTCAATAACATAAAACACATACATCTCTCATACCCATCGTATTCACTTTTGTCATTTCATCAAAAAAAAAAAAAAAAAACTGGCGATTAAATCTATGTCTCCTCTCACCTGTGGTTTGTTCCTCCCCCCATCTGAAATGTGCCTCCTCTTTGCACAGCCAGTCGGGTGTACTGGACGCCACGATTGCTCCCTAACCGACTGGTGAAGGCTGGTGAGCGCAAGATGGCTGATAGGGCTGAAGATGAGCTATGACCAAACAACCTCTCATGCATCAGTTGCCTCTGGCGTGCCTCTTGCTCTCTACGCAACGCGGCTGCTTCAGCAGCAATGTCTGGAGGCATGACAGCCAACACGCTGTCCTCCATGTCCTCCAGGACACTACGCCGGAGCTCTGAGGGCAGCGTCTGGATGAAGGTGACTGGGTCCAGAGGTGTGTCTCCCTGTGGGGGCTGCTGGGATAGCTCCCTGCGCTGCTGCTCTGCCCGTTGCTGGGCAAGAACCTAAGATGACCAATGGCATGCTTAGTTAAAAGATCTGATTATCTGTGACTCCTTTACTTATTTGTTTGGAAATTATATTTTATCCTTTTCCCCAATTGTTAGGTCTACAGGTAAGCATTTTGTCTACTGTAATCTTTTATATTTTCAGCAAAGAGTCTCTCACCTCCTCCTGGATGGCAGGTGGCAAGGCCGCCAGGAACTCGGGGCTGACCTCTGTAACCCCTGGTCCTCCGAGTACAGGTGCAGTAGAGGCAGGCAGGCTGGTGGCAGCAGGAGGTCGGGAGGGTGGTCTGATGCCAAGCTGATTTTGAAGCACCTCTCGACGGATGTCCTCAGGAAGAGCTGCCAGGAAAGAGGGATCCACACCCTCTGGCAGACTAATGCCTGCCAAGACAAAAACATCACAAACATTATGCGATGTAATATTTTATTAAAAATATTAACAACTGCAGAAAAAGTAGGGTGGAAATTAATTTTTACCTGCAAGTGGATCCTCCTCCTCATTGCTGGTGGATGGGAGGGGCTCTTCCTGGATGGCCTGAGACTGGCTGTCAGCGCTATCACTCCTGGGCATCGTTTCCCCAGGTGATGAGACTGTAGTGGAGCTGCAAACATAAAAGAAAAAAATGGCTATCGTCAGTCAGCAGCAATATGTGTTATGATATACTCAGCTGATTTACACAATGCCAAAATGACTGGAAGGGGAGTGCGTTTAGAATCCTAGGTGGGGATTTCACTAAACCATAGTTTTGTTTTGGCAAACATCTGAAAGACCAGATGTACCAACTCTTCTTAAAACAAAACACATTGAATTTCACAAAACATATCTTAAACACAACTGGTACACAAACTTTGCAAAAGAAGCTAGTTAAAAATGTAGGTTTTAAACTTATTTTTTAATCCGTTTAGTATTGGACAGAAACAGAAGTTACATGCATTGGCACCAAAAGCTAAGCTACTCACCCAGTCTCTGCATCTGTCTGCCTGTCGGTCAGCCCACTCTCCCCGCTGCCAGACAGCTCCTGAGACAGCTGGGCGGTCTGGGCAGGGTTGGGAGCAGCTTCTTCCTGAGTGGCAGAGGCAGGGCTGCTGGTATCCATGGGTGACCCTTCCAATTGTGACACACCCACTACTGCAGGCTCTGAGGTCTCCACAATGTCTGGACTTAGGGAGGCTAGGGAAAAAAAAGTGAGGGTAAGAGTTAGGAAATGATGTCAATCAATACACTGTAATTCCTTGGGTAATTGATTTGTATTTCACAGTGTTGAGAAAATGTTGTGACAGATACTAGCTACATGCACAGTCAACAACATAATTTACATTACAGATGTGTCCCCTTACTGTTGGCCAGTCTGTATAAAGAGAGTTTTCAAAGTTAGTCTACCTTCCCTGCCTTCATCCAATGCTCCTCCTCCTCCACCACCACCTCCTCCGACTCTCTCACCGATTGTGGGTGCCGGGGACATTTCCATCTGAGATGCCTCCGCTTCACTGTTTGGCCTGTCAGCTGTCGACAAGGGTGGAAGGCCTGCCCCCGCCAGAGCAGCCAGTGAGCTGGCATGCGACTCAGCCAGTAGAAGGTCGGCAATTGGCTGGTGGACCTGCTGACTGATCGCCGTCTCCAGGGAGACTAGGGCCTGTTCATGAGGAGCAGGTGTGGTGGGAGTAACCTCTCCAGATGGGGGAGCAGTGAGGAAGCCCTCTGAGACCCTGGGTGGGTCCAGACATGACACTGTACCACCTTGAGCCTGCTCACCCTCTGAAACATTGAGAGAAAACTTATTAGAAGACAAGGATATAGTTTTTATACATTCTTGATTGGAAAAACATTTTTCAGTGACAAAACATAGATTACAATGTTTAAAAACAGTAAAAATACTCATTCTGAAAATACTTTTTCTCTACGCTTACCAACAGGTACAGACACTTATTTATTAAATAGGCCCTTACAATATTTTACAATTATAGAAAACATTTTCCCTATACACAATTGCAGCCAAAACTGTTAAATTGTTTCCAAACCCTTTCAAGGTTTTAATGGCTACTGTTCAAAAGAAGAGAGCTCAAAGCAAGCACACATCAACAGAACTGAAATTGCAATATGCTGATTAGTTATTGATAATTTCTACATAGATGCCAAGGGCCTCCGCTGAGGAAGGCAGTAAGTTGTATAGTTATCTCCTGAACGGGGTGCACAATCCTGATCCCCAACAACAACACAACTTACTACCTCACCACAGCACAGCCTGCTGCAGAAAAACGCAATGAATACAGGATACATGTGAGGAAACATGGTACTCAAGAGATATAATGTAAATGTGCGAAACTGGTGCTTAAGACAGCAATGCAGATCAGATATTTTCAATTTGATAATTATCTGAGCCATTTTCCAGTTAGGGGTGGATCTCCTTTGCAGCCGATGAAGATGTCGAGCTGGTATAGCGTTGCCATAAGAAAGACAGTAGACTGTATAGTTATCTCCCAGATCTGGTGTGATCCTAAAACTATACAAACTACTACCTCATCCCACAGCACGCTCTGCTGGCTGCTTGTCTCTGGGTGCCCATCACTGAGATGTGTCCATTCCCGAGATTTTTAACATTAAGACAGAAACAAAAAGAAAATCTATATACATGTCAGTACCTGCAGTGTTCTCTGCACCATTAACTGTCCCCAATCCAGAACCCTATGGACAAAAACAGTTGACATGAGCAAACTGTGAATAAAAATGCCAAAAAGATGCAATTTGAAAATTCTTCCTCTACACAGACAACAAAGGTGTATTTGCCAACCTGCAGGCTCTGTTCTCTGGCCTGTTCTGCGCCAGAGGCCCTCCTCTCATTCTGCTTAGACTCCTCCTCCTCAGCCAGCTGCCTCCTTCTCTTCTCCCTACGCTCTTCCAGTTCCTCATCCCGCAGACTCTCCAGATGCTGCAGGATAGGCACCTTCACCACTGAAAGCAGACACAGATGTCAGAATTCATCCTTGGTTGTGGCTGTAACTTAAAAGGTGTAACAAGTCACCAAGTCCAATTAATGCCACTTTAGCTTAAGACGTTAAGCCTGGCGCATTGATATAAATCGGGGAAAACAATTTTCATTGGTCAGAAATTGTGAAGAAATTACAGGTTAATGTGGGATTAAATCATATCATTTACTCGTATTGATTTTCTCTTTCTGGATCCCCAGGTTCTCATGCCCTGCTCCCTCTGCCACCATTGTTAGTAACAAAGTAGACCAACGAAAAACAAATATGCAACAAACCAAACTCCTATAAAACTGCAAGAGTTGTCATGCTTTGGGTTTTCTAAACAAAATCTGAGGATCTGCTTTTTAGTGTAGTACTTGGATTAACACAAACTGTCTGAATTACTTTAATGTTTTACCATCAAGTATACATAGAAATGCCTGCATGCTGAACAGTGATGTCTTCCACTTTATTACATAGCCATGCTTTTGGTCATGCAACCTTCAATATGATTTCAACACGAGACTCCAAACAAGATGTATACTGTAAGATGTATGCTGTATGGAGTATGGAAGTGTCTAGAGCTGGGTGAAATGACTAGTGATTACTTCTTCTAACTACAGCATATCCATATTATTAGTGATCCAACTCTCAAAAATGTAAACATTTCCTGAAAGCACCAATAGCCATCCACAAAATGTTGTCACATTATAAGTATTGAGGTCAAATATTTTTCATGATGTTAAACAAATCTTCAGTCTAAAACCAACCTACCTGCTACACAGTCGTGCATACTCTCAGCATCCAGCACTTTACACTCATCTGTCCATCTAGTTAAGGCAGTGGGAATACTAGAGAGGGTACCTAAAGAGACAGAAAGAACAAACATGTTAGGAATTCAGGCTAATACTAAACCAAATGTCTGTTACATTAACGACAACCCACAGTAATTCTCACCTGCTTGTCCCCCAGTACTGCTCTGCTCATGGAAAAAGTCATCCAACAACTCGTCATCAGAACGAGCAATGATGTGCACATCCTCATTTCCGACCAAAAGGCGGGCACGACCACGAGATTGCAGAGGCAGAGAGCTGGACAGCTGTAAAATGTCTGCTGCAGCACTGGGGCCTAACAATCTAAAGCAGGGAGTAGAGGAGGAACAGACATTTGAATTAGCATTATCACAAAAAACAGTGGTGTAACAGATGCTGCAAAACAGATGTGTTGTTAAATACAGCCAGCAAAAACATGCTCTCACCTTTGCAAGATGAGCGGAGGGTTGGGCTGGCGGTTTCCAGGGTAGTGGACATGGATGGTGTGTCCACTGTTGGCAGTGAGCTGGCGCAGTGTTCGCTGGCTGCGACCCATGCCCTGTGCCAGGCGGCTGCTAGTGCCTGCCACGCCAAGAGTGAGGGAACCGTGGTCAGCGTGGCGCACCATCAGTGGGTGGGAGCTGGGGATGTTGCCTGGGGAGGGAGGGATGTCAGCTGATGGAAAAACAACAGAAAACAATAGGCAGACATTAGGGGGACAGCTCTGGCACAACCCCAAGTAATGTATGAAAAATAAAGCTATATTATATTCATTTGTGTTCAGTTTTTTACTTTTGTAACCATCCTAATTTGGGATGTCCCAAGCTTTGTGATGTGAGAAGAGCTCCTTTGGAGGATGCCTACTCTTAATTCGTCATATGTACTGTAGCTGGAAGCAGTCTTTGGAAAATCAGGCTGAACATGCATTTTTGCAAAGATTAAGAATTCAGATTTCCCCCCCTAATTTCTGACAGTGGTCTCCTGTATCAAAAAGAGAAGATTTGTGGAACCGTGTGCAAAACAGCATAAAATTAAGATGGACTTTATTCCAAACTTATTCATTAGGGACTGAAATTGAGATTGTGGGAAGGCAGGGCTGAGACATTCCTACAAATAACACATTTGACTTTAGTAAGTGTTAGTAATAAATGATCTTGCTTACCATTGTTGGAGAACATGTTGTCAAACTCTATGATGAGGTCATCATCCCTGTCAAACCTTTCGAAGCGGATGTGCGGTGCAGCATTGATGTCAGGGAAGTCCTCATCCAACTCCATCTCTGAACCTTCATCATCATCATCCTCATCTCCTTCTTCATCATCCTTGAGGAAAAGTAGCAGCCATGAGTCTTCTGGATAAGCAACAATTAAGACTTGTTTACTGAACATCATTGCATTAATCCGTACCTGATCCTCCTCCTCCTCTTCTTCCTCCTCCTCCTCTTCATCCTGGCTGTCTTCATCATCATTGCTGCCGCTAGAATCTTCCTCCTGTGTGTGCTCCTCATCCTCTGGTTCCAGGATGTTCATCGAGTCTGATGGAAGATAGAAACAGAGCTTACAAGAAGATCTTAAACTGAGAAGGCATTAGTAAGATCGGCCGCACCAGCTGTGAGGTTATTTACCATGACAAACACAAAGTTCTGATGTCCTAGTGTCTTACCTTCCCGGTTGGCCTGAAGAGTTGATGTCTGGCTAATGTTGGAGGGGGCCTCATCCATCAACACATCCTCTTGCGATTCATCTTCACCACTGCGTCCCACTTAAAGACAAAACAGACAACAAGTGATACCCCTGTTCTGGGATTCCTTGCCTGTATGCAATACAAGGAGTACATGCACTCTCGAACCAAATATTTAAAAAAAAAAAGTTAAAAGGGAGCTGTGATTCCAGTGTGTGGGTAACTCCTTCTAATGCAAATTTATTGTTTCTTTTTTTTTTGTATCCAGCAACTATCCCACTGAAGTTTAGCATTTATACACACTACTTTAACCTTTTCCTTGCCTGTTTACCATCTACCCTTACTATCCCCTCCCAAATGAATCCAGTGGCTTACCTATAATTGTGCTGTTGACAGTGCCAGCATCTCTCTCCAGCAGCTCATCAATCAGATCCACCAACTCATTCTCTACCTACAAGTACAGGATATGACATACAAATGCAATGTCAGCCATATATACACCACCAAGTGATGAAATAAAGTGAAGAAATGGGCATAACACCTTGGAGCTCAATTATCTACCTTTGGTAATACACACTAACCCTAACCCTTACCATTAATTATAGATGTTACAGATGAGGTAATGTGATGAAATACTATTTGAGTAGTGCGTGTAAAATGTCAAACACCTGCATAGCCTGTGTGCTGAGAACCTCTGGCTGACCAGCAATGACCACCGTGTCTCCCTCTGTCTCTCCATCCATCAGGTCGCTGTCTGTGCCCTGCACCCTGTGGTTGCCCTCCACTGGCTCTGCCTCACCAGACTCTCCTGGAATAGAAGCCACACATCAGAAACAGACATATTTTGGCATCACTGGATCTAGAGTGTTGAAGTATCTCATCTGACTCATGTGGATACCTTGGTCCTGAGTGTTGCTGTTGCTGTCCCTGGCAGTGCCCACAGTGTCATGTTCAGCCTTGTTCTTGCTGGAGCCTCCTTTGCCCCCAAACAGACTGCTGGGCTGGTTAACAATGCGGGACAGAGTCTCCAGAGGCTTCAGGGCAGCATTCACTGTGTTGGCCATGTTGGGACTAAACCAAATGATGTAAAGGAAGAATATGTCAATTTACACTGATTTTATACAGCATAAATACGTTTTGTTTTTTGCAAAACCAACTTTATTCTGAAATAGAACTACTAAACATGCAAGATCAACTTTGTCATGCTATTTTTGAGTTTGTTTACTAAGCATAAAATTGGCGATCCAGGAAAGCCAGGGTTACCAACGGGCTCCGTCAACCCAGGGTTTAGGTTGCCAGTTTAAATTGAGGCAGCTTCATGATACCAAAAGGCCTGGGTTAAACCCCAAGTTAAAGGTTCCCTGTGGAGTTTTACACCTCTAGTAGTGATATGGAGCCATTTTTCTATGAGTGGGTTGTTTATCTTGCGCACGAAGACACACGTGCGCACCCACACTGGTGACATGATACACAGTCCAGCCAATGGTGTCACACATGATACACAGTCCAGCCAATGGTGTCACACATGATACACAGTCCAGCCAATGGTGTCACACTATTCCACAAATCAACAGGTGGTGGTAACACGCCGTGATATGCAGTAATGCGCCAACAAAGACAGGGAAGATGAAGACTGCAAGCTGTAACCATGGATGCAGGATTTAAATACTTTGCAAATGTTTCATGAGGAAGGATTTACACAGTGCGTTTTGGCAAGTAACACTGACTGTAAACATAACTTATTTGTTTACACAAAGACTCCACGCGGTCCCTTTAACTCACTACTCCACAGATCACACTTTGTGATGCTGACCCCTGGTTTACTGCTATCTAATGTAATGTAATATAATCATATACCTGGACAAATCCAAGCTGTGAGGCACACGGGCCAAGTCGTTGACCAGTCCTTTCTTAAGAAAGAGCCTTATGATATTGTTCATGCCATTGTGTTGTGTCTTGGCCGCTGCTGTGCTATAGAAACTGGATGTGGAGGGACACGATTCCATGATGGTGCTGATGATGCACATCACTGCCTGAAGTCTGTGAAATAAATGTGCAAGGTCAATGAGTGAGAATGGGAGTATGGTTTTGTACAGATCCATATAAATTATCAATCAAGAGTGTATAGTGTTAGTGTTATAGTATCAGTATCAGGTTGGTTTGCTTATTTTTTAATGCCGCTTACCTGGCATGTTTTTCGGCACCTTCTGCCATTGCTAGTGCTCGGCTAAGGGCAGCCTTCACCTCATTGACCAGGGCCACCTGGGCATCAGTGCCTGTGCCGGCAGCTGCCAGGCTGGCTAGAAAGAGACGTGCCAAGGCTGGAGTGTCCTTGTCCTCTGAATTCTGGGTGTGGGGCAGTAGGTGGTCGAGCACAAAGGCTAGAACACTGCAATCCTGTAAGGACGCAGAAAGGTCAAAACAGGTAAGAGAAAAAAATATAGTAAAGGCATTAGAGGTGTGAAAAGCTGACAAGATTTTCTTTAACTACCCACCTCCTTTATAAGCTCGGACTGTCCAGCAGTGTAGCAGTAGGAGGCGATTAGTGTGGCGATGCCCACATAGGAGCGCACCAGTTCAGCCAGCAGTCTCAGAATGGTGGAGGTAGGCATTAGAGGCTTGCTTGCCTTTACCTTAGCTGCTTTACCCTCCTCTGAGCTGGTACTCTTCTCTCCCTCCTGTTCTTTCTTTTCCTCCCGCATCTCTTCTGGAGTGGAAGCTGAGGAAGTTAGGATAACAAAATGATGGGATACACAGATAATATATAGTAGAAACACTAATATATAATACCATATATTCTAATATATGGTGGACTGTCTTGCACATTTTTAGCCTCTTTGTGCCATATTTTGCACTGAAAATAAAAAAATCTTAACATAGCAAATAATCATGAACAACCCAGAGCAATATTCTGCAGTATGCTTTGAAGTGGCCATTTTCATCTAATAATTTAATTTAATTATTGGTGGGCTAAAACAGTTGAATTGGGATGAAAACTACAGTATAGACTGACTACACTGCTGGCATACAGACTTTTACCATGCCGTACAGGGCTTTGCCATAAACACAACAACAATGTGATTAGAGATGACAGCATCTGATATGTGTAAGTTACTTTGCACAGATGTTGTTGCGTGGTTTAAAAAAAACAAAAACCTTTTAAGTCTCACCTTCTCCTTGTGGTGTGCCAGACTGGGAAGACTCTGCCACACCTCCATCAGCAGCAAACACTTGAGTCTGAGAGGAAGAGACAAGGTCTATTATTAACTGAGGAGATGACACATTTTATGGTTCAATACAGGACTTGTCATTGAGACTCACATTGATATGGAATGCAGACTGGGAGTCAAAGTCGCTGCCCTGTCGGGAGATTCTGTACTGCTGGTAAACGTCATCACCAACATCCTGCAATATCTGGCACAGATCTTGACCACCGGGCACTGCTGCTGCACGTTCTTCTGGACGCTCAGCTGTGCCACACACACAAACACGCATTTAGCTGAAATGTTCAAATTACTTTCTCCATTAAAATTACATATACACCCTTCAAACATGTCTTACGTTCTTCAGGTGCATGGTAGGCAGCCAAAGCATTGAGCATGTCATAGATGACCTCCTTGATAGTGTCAGGTATAGGTGGTAAGGGCGACAGTTTCAGAGGAGTGGTCTTCACCAGCTGCACAGCATTGGGCCCCTTAATTCGAAGGTTTTCAAACTCGTCATCAGAGGCTGTAGAAAAAAGATAGTAGTATGAGCTTATTTGGGTTAAAACATTTTTGAAATGACTAGAGAACTAAATAAATCTGTCAAACCAATTTACAGTACTAGTAACTTACTTGAAAAGTTACCACTCCTACTTAGAAAGCTTGCACACTCACCTGTGCCAGCTCCACGGGGTGCAGGCAGAGCAATGCGGACACAATTGCTGGCAGTTTCAGCGAAGCATTCAGGGTTACGGCAAGCGGCAGGGCCCAGGACACGAAGGATGTAATTGATTTCTCTGGAACCAAGGCTGCCCGACACCACCCCTGAGGTGGTACTACCTGCTCCGCTAGTCACGGCTGACCTCACCACCTATGGCAACAGATCATTGAGGAATTTGTTTATGGTATCAACAGAACTTAGAAGTATTATTCAGAAAATGCCAAAACAAAACACGACTAACTGACAGTATCCTTATATACTGTGAGCTCCATTTAAACAGTAGGAGAATAGACTCGAACCTTCTCCATGGTGTGCCGCAGCGTGGCCGGATCTTCTATGATGTGTCTGAACAGCAGAGTAACAAGGGGGGTGAAGCCATTGAAGCCGGAGCTCTGTGTCAGCCCCAGAATCATCCGCGTGCTCTTCAGCTCAGCAAACATCATAGCATAGTGGTGATTGCGTGTAAGGCGCAAACAGAGACGTAATGTGGCGTGGAGGGTGTCTGGGTCCACGGGAACACTGATCATACTGACACAGGCACGAATAAGAATGGTGGTCATGTCCTCAGTCAGGCCTTGCACAACAATATCGGCGCCCTGAGTGTAGTCAGACTCCAGGGAAGATGAGGGGCCAGACGTGGTCTCCTTCAGCTGGCTGGATTCATCCTTAGGAGCACTCATCTCCACTGCCGCCCCTGAGTCCAGGTCAGTATGAGTTTCCTCCGCTTTGCTCCTGTCTCCCTCTTCTCTCTCGGAGTCAGTAATGCTACCAGGCTTGACAGGCTTGGGCATGCGAGGCACTCTCTGGACAGTCAACATCACTGGCCTCCTGTTACCAGTTTCTTCGTTTACCTGCCAGACGGAGTGGTTTTAAATCAAACAAAGGAACCCAGCAACCTCTACAAACACAACCGACCATAAAATGAAAGAGTCCATGGATTGTAGTAGTTTTTGGGTATTCTCCGGCAATGGAGAAAGATGTTTAAGTGTTTGTGTATACCTGCACCATGGTGTTAAACTGCACAGTGTATCTCCGGCGTCCAGCTGTGAAGCGGACACTGCTCTCCCCAGCCCTCCATGCTGAGTCAATGGTACTGTTGTTTGATGCACTGTAACTGCACCAACGGCCTGAGCGGTCATCAAACCATCGCCAGTTATTCCCATTGGGCTGCAGATACTAAAGGCAGACCAAAAGCGAACTCATTAATTGTGCAAAAGGGGTGCACAAAATAACACTATCACCTTACAATGTAATGCTCATAGTTTATTCAATAACTCCTGACACAAACGCAGCAAAAACGTATTGTAAACCTGACATGGTTGGCATACCTATTTAAGTATATAACTTTACTATTGTAATCTGTATCTGTGGCTTTGTTTTATAAGGTTGACTTCTACCTTGTTCATTTGTTCCCTGCGCTTTGAAGAGACTGCCATCTTCTCATAGAAGTCAATGATCAACAGTACTGGTGTGATCCATCTGCAGAAAAAATAAGTCATTTTGTATAGTATATATAAATTCCTAATACAAACACACATATTTGGGCTTTCATGATGAAAAGCTGGTGTAACATTTGCAAGTAAGTAAAGACAAGTATGTAAGGCTGTGCAAAACTCACTTTGGTGTCTGGATGTCTTTCTGCTCTTTTGCAGCCTGCAGACAGGGCTGCACAACCTCAAGCAGCTTAATCAGCAAATCAAGAATCCCACTGTTCTCCACCACTCTGGCACCCAACAGCTTCAGCTCCTTCCGAAACAGAAAACAACAAATGATTGTTTGGGATGTGTAGATGAACAATGACAAAAAAATTCCATCCTATACGAGTGAACACTTTAAGGCAAGAATTTTCAATGGGTGTGTTTGTGTTACCTCAAAGAGCAACGTGAGCAGCAGAATTCGTGTTGCCAGCTTGGAGGCCTGGGGCAGTGTGGCCATCTGTCTGGTCCACTCAGACACAGTCTGTGTGTCACTGGTAGTCAGGGGCTCAGCCGCCTTGATCAGCACTTCTGCTGCATCCCACACCTACACACAACATGAACACAATCAGGCTGGTACAAGAATGTTGTGCCTCTATTGTCAAAACGTATAAAGCTCACGGCTTTAAAAGATGATTTTTAAATATGTTTTCATGGTTAGATGTAATAAATGATAAAACTAGGGCTGATATGCAAAACAATTATGACAGATATTACAATTACAATATTGCATTTTGTTTTCACTGAAAAAAAATATGACAATGATGACATTTTTGCTGGGGGTCTGTACCAAACAAGCATGTTTTCACCTTATGACTGGAGAATATGATTTGTAGGCCGGGGCATCTCTGTAACACCACAATGCTTCATTTATAAATGGTATGTTGTGACACATTTTACCTTTATCAAAAATATTGCTCCTGCGATTTGGATATTACACTTAGCCATATTGCGAGTTTGATAATATTTCGATTAATTGATCAACCCTAGATAAAACACCAACTTACATAATGGCTTACTGAGCTACATTTGCATTCAAGATATGTTAGGTACTTGCTCAGTGTTCAAATGAATGTAAATCTGCATCTGACAACTCTCAATATATTTAAGCTTTCAAAAAAATGACAGCAGCCATACAACAGGAAATTGGAAACATTAAAAAAGGTCTCAAACCTCTTATACGCCCCCTAAATCACTGGAGAGAGCAGACAGCAACGTAAACATGCATTTATCCACTGACCTGGTGGACAACCTGGCCGAGGATGAGATCTCTGTACTCCGGGCCACTCCTCTTAATGGCAGTCATCAGTAGGTCACAGAGTCGGTAGACTGTGTCAGGCAGCTCGTCCAGAAGATGGAAGCAGCCAGGGAGCATGGAGTCAGTGAAGGAATGTAGCTCCTTGGGGTCCAGCGGCTCAGCCTCCATGAAACGCTCCAAGCAGCGGGCCTCCTCCTCCTCCGCCCGCTCCCTGGCTCTCCTGTCCTCTTCCTCACGCCGACGTGCTGCTTCCTGAAGCAGACACAGAAATAATCTCAACAGCTGCTCAGTTAAACAGTAAGTTATTTATTCACAAGATTTCATTTAGCAACAGATAGTTTAGAGTGAAATGTCCCCCCCCCCCCCATGTCCTTGAGCAGTGAGGGTCACACACCTCAGGAGAGTCAGAGCGCTGCTCCATGCTGACCTCTTGCCCGAGTGACATGGCAATGGCCCTCATCATCTGGTCCTCTTCAGACATAGACAGGTCCTAGATAGAACAAGGGCAACAATGTCAGCTGCCTAAATTCTACTCATGAAAGTTACAGAGAATGGAAGTATGTGCGTGTTTCTGTCTATGAAGCCTTACTCTAACTGCTCCACCAAGAAGTGGAGGGGGATGTGTAAGTAGGTACTCTGTGGCCTGCTCCATGGTGCTGGTGTTCAGCAGGGCCTCCATGGCATGCTCTCTTGAGAAACCCATATCCACAAGCTAAAAACACCACACAAAAAGATGAAGAAGTATTTTTACAAGAGTAAACAGAGATGGTGGTGATCATGAACAAAGGGCAAATAAAAAGACAGGGGGGATTATGAGGCTCAAACGATAAGGACTGAAAAATTTCAAAAGGTGAGGGGAAAAAAAGACACTTGCTATAATTATGAAGGCCGAGGAGACATTCTACCACTTACTCGACTTCTTCTTTTTTGAATAATGAGTGCACACAACCTCTCTAAAACACACCCAATCAAACCTTTTTCCTTCCCAACACTTTTCTGATAATCTGCTTCAAAAGGGTATGAATCCCAATAATCTGGTCCAAATTCCTCTCTCCCTTTTCTTGTTAAATCAATCCTTCCTCTCCAACCTTTCTCTATTCTTTACTCCTCCCATCTCTCCACCTCTTCTCTCAGTTTCTACCCCTTTCGCTGATGGCTCTTATACCTGCTGGAGATGCTGCTGGTGGACCTGATCGTGCCTCTCTCTCCCTCTGCATCTTCCCTGTTATAAAACAAATGGTGGCCCAGGATTCAGTGCATGCAGAATATGGGGGAGGAAGATCGGTAAACACAGCACCTCTGTTTTAGTTTCTTGTTTACATGGCCACCTAGATATACAACTATGCCGTTAACCTATGCTGTCAAAACCGCCTGCAGTAGTGGCACAGCAAGCTGAAAATACTGACAAGGCTGCAGGAACAAACCACAGCTGGCAATCTACAAACAATACCACACAATTTAAGAAAAAAAAAGTAAGAAACAAATAACATACACAATTTGTCCCCTGTTGTTCCTGGACTATTATCCCAAAGATTATGACAAAGTGTGTACAAACAGTACAATATTCTACCAGTGATAAAAAGAAACAACTGACATCAACTGAGAAAGGTGCCAGAGTGTCAGACAGCTTGCCCACATACCTGTGTAAGCTGAGCCTGGTTAACCTGGGGCTCACGGCGGGGGGTGGAATTGGTTGAATCATCAGCTGATCCTCCTGCTGGCGCTCCAGGTGCTGTTCCAGTCGCTGCTGGTGCCTCTCCACCTGTTGTAGATGCTCCCGGGGCAACGCTGGGTCCTAAAGAACCAGTGGAGGCCGCCTCGTCATCTGGGCGCACTGTCCCCTCTCTCTCCTTAGCCAGGCGCTCCTGGATAACAGGTTCCCCTCTCAGGATGTGGCAAAGGATGGCCAGCATGGATTCGGCCATCCTGCCTCCGTACACCTTTAGCGGCTTCCTATTCCACAGACTGCGGATGCAGCTGAATGCAGCCTGGATAAAGGAGTGACTGTGTTACAATAATAAAACACCAACGTACATTCATGGCAAATCCTCCAACTCTCATCCCTAGGTAGGAAAATGCTCATAAACCTTAAGGCTTATACAAGAATGTGTATGAGAGGTACAGAAAGATGCATTTCAACAGGGTCATGTTTACCATGTTCAGGAGTCCAATTGAACTAACTGCTGTGTCATTCATAACTTGTGGTATTTTAAAAATTGCGGAGGTCGTGGAAGTTTGTTGCCTATACTTTTCTTGCTCCTCGACATGGTATTAAAATGCAGAAACGCAACAACAGAGAACCATTTTTGAAAAGAGAGCAGGAAGGAATCTTACAGCATCCATCTTTTCTCATTGCCCTGGCAACTGCGTTCTCACAGGTTTAACCACTTGAATGCCACGCATAATGTATAATTGACTTCCTGTGCTGAAAACACAAACTCACGACTTTTATCTGAAGGCAGCAATAGACTCACTTGAATTCTGTAGTTAGTGAATACTGACCTTCTGGGTGACTATGAGGAACCGAAGGGCGCTGAACTGGGGCATGGTGGGGGTGACCCCAGGCATTTTAGCTGGCAGGGAGTGGGGTGAGTCCAGCACAGTGCTTGGGTTCACCATCTTCTCCACCAGCATTAACCAGGCATCCAGGAACTCCCCTGTCCCGTCTGGTAGATCAGTATGCTCCAGACCCTCTGACACAGGCACCTTCCCACCCATTGACAGGGCCCAGTTAAACGTCCTGCACAAAAGCAACACAACCAATAAAACACCTGTTTAACATAGAAATTAGATTTTTATGGATATCAGCAAGCAAACTTTGAAGATAAAATACTGTTCTTGAGCTTGCCATGTCACTGCATACGGTGGGACTTACTCAAATAAGGCATCATGCCCACCAGAGCAGAAGAACTTTTGCAGCATGAGGTGGTAGGGGTACTTCCTCTCATCAAACAGCATGGGAGATGTGAAGCCCACAGAGCAGATGAAGAAAGTCAGCCTGCCAGACAAAAACAAAACAAAAACACTCCATATCACCTCTATCACATATTAACAATGGCAAACAGTGGTAGGGGCAGTCTGCTCTTACCTAAAGCGAGGGGTGGGTGTGTAGGGTGGGGGTTGCCAACTCAGACCCTTGGTGAGGAGCTTCGTGAGGGCAGAGGCAGTGGCCCGGGCAGCAGGCGTGGGGGTAGTGCCTGTGCTTGTGGCATGGTGGGAGCGGCGTTGGCGTACTGGAGAGCCCACACACAGCTTCACCAGCAGGCCAAAGAGCTCAGCCAGAGCCCTACCTAGTCGAGATGAAGCTGGATAGAAACAAGTAGGTTAGTGAGAGACGATAGACTCGTGGGGATTTAATGCAATTTAAGACATTTTGTTTTCAAAAAATACATCTTAAAATAGTAACAGACATAAAAACTTGATTTTGTGTCATAGTGGTGATCTCACCAGACAGTAGCGGTTTAATCTGCTTTATGCGAGTGGCCATAGCTGGGGTAAGTTTGGACTTGGCCTTAGGGTCCGTTGCCGTGGGTTCGTCCGTCTCCATGGGAGCCAAGGTGTCCCCATCGAGACCCATGCCTTCCAACAGTCCACCAGCAGATGAATCCACAGACACTGCCTCAGAATCTGCTAGATAATGGCAAAGGAGATCTAAGTTGCTGGAGGTTGTTCCAGGGACATGGTGCTTTTCAATGAACAAAGTTAAATGGTTATATTACCAGTTCTCCTGGAGCCAGAGGCAGCGGTTGCTGCAGTGCTGCCCGATGGCTTCTCCTCTTTGGGCACTAGTTTCTGCATGTCAGCCTGGCCAAACTCACATCCTGGAGGCAGACTGTTGGGCACAGGCAAGATGTGTTAGAGGGTTACAGCTGACAGCACAATTAAAATAAAGGGGGCAAAGGACAAGAGATTTACCTGTTAGGCGTGCAAAGTGACAGCAACACGGTGCTCTCCCAAACCAGAGAGCAGTAGAGCTGACTGAGCTTGTTGAGAACACTCAAGCCCAGCTGAGAGCCCCACTGGTTGACTGAGATAGCTCTGATCTCACTCTGTTTAGAAAGAGAACAGAAACATTCAGAGCTGCTGAACCATTCTAAAATGATGACAAATTTGAAGAACCCCTCTACAGCCTGAAAAACATATTATTCTTGGTAATCCTCTGCCCCTAACTGGGGATTAGATCAGTGAAATACAGTGCCTATAAAAATTATTCACCCTTCTGCATGTTTTATTGTTAACACGTACATACAGCACAGTGGCTGTAACTAGATCTGTAACACTGATCAACAAAAATACTACAAATTGATCTAAATTAAAAGGTGCTCTGTGGAGTTTTCTTGTAAACAAACAAAAGTGTTACTTTCCAAAATGTACTGTTTGTATTCTTTGGGGTCTAACAAATTTATTGAATGCATTTCCTTCCTCATAAGACATTTGAAAAAAGTATTTTAAATATTTTATTGTTTACATCCATGTTTGCTAGCTTGCAGCCTTCTTCTTCCCTGCCTTTTTTGGTGCATTGCTGCGATTCGTGGCGCATTACTGCCACCTTTAATCGCTTGAATAATGTGAAACCATTGGCAGGAATGTGTACCACCTCATCCGTGCACACATGCATGAGACAAACAAAACAGGGACCAAAACATACTACCACAGGTCTAAAACTCCACAGGGAACCTTTAAGTACAAATATATAAAACAAAATAATTGCTTGCATAGGTATTCACTCCCTTTACTATGACACACCATCATTGATGCAGCCAATTGTTTATAGAAATCACATATGATAAACAGAGATCAACTTTGTGTAATCAAGTGATTTTAGGTTAACAAAATAGGGTGACAAACGGTTCTGTTCGTTAAGAAAATACATCCATATTTACCTGTCCTACCCTGCAAGTGTGGACAAACATGAGGATGTAGGCATGCGCTGCAGTAAGAGCATGTAACAGTGGTGTGGCACGGGCTGACAACGTGGCATCGGTGACATGGCCCGCGTTAGCCAGTTCTCTGAGAAGCACAGACCCACCAGGCACCTCGATTGGTCGATGAAGTGGCTCCAGAGATGTCAGGATACTGTCCAGTTGACACAGGCCCTCCTGGAGTACCTTAGGCTCATGTGAGAGAGTCTAAGGGACAGAATTTAGAGGGAAAATATGCTTCAAAATTCATTCAAATTATTTTACCTTGTATCATCAAGTTACCTTTTGGCTAAATATGGCACTTTAACATCCATGTGCCATTATTGAGAAATAAATACAATAAAGAAAAAAATCACCAGTGTGATTTTCTTTTATGCTCACCAATATGGACTTGCAAACACCAGCCACAGCTTGGCAGGCAGCAGAAGTGGGGAAGTCTATGGGCAAGTTGGGCAGGCCCAGAATAGAAACCAGAGGTAGAAGCCCCTTCTGGGTGACAAACTCCTGACAATGGTCGTCTGTGGTGTTGTTGCTTAGTATAGATTCCACAAACTTCATCTGGAAAACATGTGAATCGCAAAACAATGAGTGAACTGAAAAATTAGGTGAGCACTGCTTTATCGCTTGGAATTTTTCACAACACTGACCACGTTCAGAATATAATCCATTAGAGGAATGGGTATCCGCTCCTCGTTGCCCACCACCCTGCAAGAATCCAAACATCATCAAAATGACTGCCAACTAAAATATTTGAAATTAAGCCGATTAACTTCAATCAAACAAATCAAAGAGTTGTTGTTCTAATCTATTGTGTTATGAACTCAGCGTCATACAGTTCAAGTGGAACTGACTGTCTGTTGCTCTCTGGTTCCCCCTGCTGCTGGCTGAACGTGTGGAGGGCCTCCTCTTCCTCTTCATCCTCACTTGAAGCTTCTTCAGCAGCATGGCTGGAGCGTGCTGGTGGCACCGCCACAGTGCCATCTGCTTTCTGGATAGACGGTTTCTGGCAGATGTACTCAGGGGCTCGACCTAGGTTGCAGATCTCCTCCAGTAACTGTAACACCAATTTAGCTTTAATTATCCTGTCAAATCATGTGGCAACACTTGAAAGAGCACTTGTAAATCAAGGCACTACCTTAATAATGGCAGTAGTAGCATCAGTCTTCAAAGTGGGTTGGTGCCTCATGAGCTCATCCACAGCACTGCCCAAGTTGGATGCAGTGTCACCTGAAACCAAACACAGAACATCCACTCAAGCAGGTTCCACAGGACTAGATCTGAATAACACAGTACAGCACATACAGTCCAACTCACCCAAGGGGTCGGAGCTGCGTCGCCGTCGCATGGCAGGCAGGTAGTCAGGGGACAAAAGCACTTTGAAGAGGCGCTCAAACGGCTGGCACTGAACGAAGGAGTGCAGGCCTCTTGCATTCAGGCACAGGGCACTGAACACATTGGGCAGAGAACCCAACACCTCACGGGTAGCAGGAACCTGGAGAAGAGAAACAATGAAGAACATGCAATCAAAGTAAAAAAAAAGTATATATATATTTTAAAAAAAACAGATGGAAGATGGTGAAAGCGACAAAGATGAGCTAACCATTACCCTTTTCCCCAATCAAAGACCCATTATCAACCTGCTCTTCTTTTTTAAACAGAGCTGGCTCACATTGTAACCCTTTTACACAAAACTAGATGACCTGCATTATTATTGCCAGAACCTGACCAAGGTCAGCCAGTGGACCACACAAATTGGAGGTCGTCGTATCAGACCATTCATCATCATCATTTTCTGCCAAATCATGTTCTTATTTTCAGTCTCTCTCTTTTATTACATTAAAAGGAGAAACTGAAATAAAACTACTGTGCCTACAGCATTAAATCACACACATCCTGAATCAGTATAAACAAGTCAATAGAGCTGTATATAACTGAACAGAGCAATTCAATTAATTATTAAAATTACATTTCTCGTTTTCAGCATCTGGCATGCACAGGTTCAGGCATGTTTTGATCCATTTGGAGGTGACTGGATGTTACCACCGGGTGACAATAGTTTCACACTAAAGCTTATATAGTGATGTCAATTTAATGAACACATCCACAGGTCTGAACCCTGACCTATGTACAAAGGGCAACCCCCTTATTCTGACAGTCAACCAATATCCAAAGCGATATCCAGAGCTCAGCACAAGGGTAATCTATTGACTACTGTTCACTGAGATGGCTGAAAGACTTAACAATTTTAGTTATTAAATTCAGTACATGTCTTGAGACAATGAGAGAAAATGAGACAGAAAATATTGAACTGTCATGAACTGTCAGAGACAAAAAGAAAGGAGGAGACAGCAAAAAAAAAAAACCCAAAAAAAAAAAACCAGCACACAGGGCCTGTGCAGGCAACTCACGTCTTTGATGAGAAGGGCATGCAGCATGACATCAGTGAGACCATTATCCTGCAGGGAGGAGAGCAGGGATGGCTCCTGGAACACAAACACCGTCACAACCTCTGTCGCTACAAACCCGAACGACAAGAGACAAGAGCAGGGTGGGGGAAAGAAAAAAAGAAAATCATAATCCAAAACAATAACAAATTTGACATTTTAACATTAATAACAGTGAAATGTCATCTCAGTTTAATATCACATAAACTTTGCATCTCTGAAATCAAGTGAGAGCACTTATCTCAGTCAGAAGAGTGCTTGAAGGGCTTTTCTGAAGCGCTATTGTGAACTCACCTAAGAGGAACAGTGAAGGTCCATAATATTCTGCATTACTGATGATGTGCTTGAGTGAGGTAGGCAAGGACCCATCCATTACTTGGGAGAAAAAGAGGGCGCACATACACACATTAACAGCCAACATTTGCATAATGGAACGTATAGATCTTGAGGAAACAATTTATGAATCTGTTCAAGATGTATAAACAAGATTAGTATAAGACCCTTGATCTCAAGTTAATCTATAGAACAAGTATGAGGATGACAATGACTCACCATGGCGGATACCATCAGAAAAGGCAGGGTCCTGGATGGCTTTCTTCAAGAAATTTAGCATTGACTTCAACAGAGCTGCCCTCTGGGGGATACACTGCATACCTAGAGAGACAGAGTATCATAGTGATGACAGACTATAACAGTGACAAGTGGGTTTTTTTGTGTGTGTTTGCCATGTGTACCTGCACGAGGCGTATTAGCAGCACTGCTCTGTGCTCGGTGGTCCGCCTCTGGTCTGGAACCAGAAGATGTGGATGGTCCAGGGCTGCTTTCCATGGCAACTTCTGACACTGTGAGAATACATAATGTTGGCAAATCAATACAACAGCCGGGGGTTTCTTTATAGCTTGGCAATACTGATGAATAGCCTTGAATTATGGATATTAATATCTGAAGATGAGAACATTCCATAGGTTTTAGAAATAGTCACTTACTCTCCATGTCTGTGTCCATGTCCTCAGACTCCACAGCTGCGCTAGGCCTCTGGATCTTTGGCTTGATGACAAAAGGGCACTCTTTCCTTGACAAGTCCACCTCATGCTTAATACACAAAGTGATTGAGAGTGATGGAGAGAAGAATGAATGAGTCCGCAGGTTTGGCAGAAGTTTCATTGACTCTGTAGCTGAAGGCTGCTGTGTCAGGAATAGAGAAAAGCAAAGTGCATAACCAACCTCTAGCCTGCAGATGAAAATGGAAAGGCCGCTGTGGGACTGAAAGGCAGCCATGTCAAGGTTGGTGATTAGGTCCACGACCCGCACTGCTCGCGTCACAAAGGTGATCTGGTCCTGCTCATCACCCAGGAACTTGATCACCTACAAAAGTAAAAAATAATAAGGGCAGACTTAAATTTCTTGAAAAGAAAACTAGGATAGGTAATGACCATAGACTATATATATAAAGATGGACGACATGACAGCTCCCCAAAAGTGAAGCCAAAACATCTCGATCGTCCCCTGGTGGCTGGCTACAGTATAGCGGATGGGACATGGGCCAAACTGAAAAACCTAAGTACACATCAAATAAAATGTTCCCAAAGATGGATTCTGTCATTTTAGGTAGTTCTTATCACGATGATGTATGTTCTCGAGATTGATTCGGGCGGGTCCTCAATACATCAGCTCCACCGCAGATCATTACTGTGCAGACTCTGGCTTCAAATGACGTCACAAGCGCAAGATGGCAGCGGGATATTTTGGATTCCTTTTTGTACAATGGGAGGAAGTAGAGACGCGTCGTCCATCTTTATATACAGTCTATCGTAATGACTTATTGGTAGGACCAGGATATACCTTCAGGAGGGCTTCCATCATGCCACAGGAGACCAGGGCTTCCCCTCCAGCATCATAGCTAGCCAAGTGGTAGAGGAATGAGAAGAGTGCAGTGGCAAACTGGTGTGGGTATGGTTCCATCAGAGGATCTAGGAAATAAACAACCCTCCATCTTAATCTTCCCTTTTTTTGTGCATCACACACTAAACTGTTACACAAAAAGTACTGGCTGCATTCTCACCAATCATTGCTTGTATACAGTTGCGCACCAACACAGGCAAGAAGCCATGGTAGGAGGCAGTGCCGGTGCAGTCGATGATGTTGGAAAGCTTGGGCGTCCTCTCCAGATGGACAATCGAAGTTAAAGTGCGCAAAGATGCTGCCTTGATATCCTGAGGAACAAAATCAAATACAGCATTTCAGAAAACAGAAAATAAAAAGGGGACTTGATGATACTTCTAAAATGACACTTGAAAATACACACATTAAGATCATCTCAAAGTAATCTTTGTCTGACAAAAGCAGCAAAAGATATCCAATGTAATTTTACAAATACAGTGCTACTGTGACATACGCATTTAGTGGAATGACAGTGATCAAGCAGAAAAAGCAAACTTCATTCTTACCACAAGCTGTTTGTCTGTAATCTGTAACACATCCACCAGCTCCTCTATCAAGCCATTATACAGAATACTGTTGGCTGACTCTTGGAGTGCATTTGAATACACTGCAAAGACACATTAAAACTCAGCAGTTAAAACTGGGAGCTAAACTCTTCATCACTTTATCTTGGGAAGAAGGCTTCTACTCACCCAGTATGGAGATGGCATGTAGTCGGGCCTGCACAGCCTGCAACCTCTTTTTGTGATTTGAGAAACCATGGGCCAGTCGAATGTGTGTGAACAGCAGGGTCTGCTTGTCTTTAGGGATGTTGTACATCACGGTCAGCGACTCCATGATCTCAGATGGGCTCTCTGAAATCTGAGAGACACAGAGCACCATGTGTAAGCTGAAGAACCCGAGGTACTATGACTCCACTGTTAATGACAGAATTCTAATCTGACTGTACCTTGTCAAGCTGTTCGATGTGAATATAGTGTAGTGTGTTACTACTTGTCTGCTGGGGAAACAAGAGTTCAGAAAGGTTTAGGGAAGAAAATCAACACAATATTCCATAAAGTTTTAGTTTTTATTACATAATGACTGCATAAATAAATGCCTTGGTCTTTACCTTCCTCTCTACTTTGACCTCAGGGCCCGGTTCAGCGTAAAACTCAAAGTGCAGAGTGGTGGCACTGGGAGGGTACTTCTGCTCATGTACCAATGGGTGGCAGCATTGTAAGAAAACATAGTTTATAAATAGTGGTTAATTAGTCTCATTTGACAGCCTTTATTTATACACATAAAACTAATAGTCCCATAGCTGTAGGTAGTTGACAGAGTCCTTGAACATCACTGTAAAATTCTTACCGTCATAAGCAGATCCCTGCAGCACTCAGCTAGACCAAAGCCATTCTCCTTTCCTCCCCAGCTCTGCAGAAGAAAACAAAGAGACTAAACAATACAGCTCTTTCTCTTGAGGGAGAGCTGGAATCACAGCAATAGGAAAACAATGGCATTCACTAGACCTCAGCCAGGTGTTGCAGACGGGCCAGTAGAGGCGTCCTTTTGTCAGATCCCAGTCTTGTGATGTAGTTGGAGCGCTTACTGAACACATAGAGCAGGTTCAGCACAGACAGGACCACCTGCATGTCACATGACGCTAACAAGGTGGTTAAGTGCTGTAAAGGGAGTGGAAGAGGTAGATAAAAGAGGGGTTAAAGTTAGTGAGCTGCTTTACGTTTTCCTCTGACATATGCACAGTCCAGAAAAGCAAAGTAGTGGTCGAGAGTGTACTAGCTTCAAGCTTACCTCTATGGAGCTGTAGAGGTGCCTAGAAAAGCTATACTCAATGAGCAGGGCTGTGAAGTTGAGCACTGCCAAAAGCAGGGCTTTGAGTTGTCCGTTGTCGGGACGGTCACACACCAGCAGCCATGACATACTCTCCACTGTCTGGCCTGCATCACACAGGATGCCATCAAAGCGGTCCAGCAGATCCACCCAGTGGTACAGCTCACACTGTTGAAGACGGACAAAAATAATTTTAAGTGATCACTCCAGTACAGGTCAAGATGCATATGACACATATTCGAAAGTAAACCTCACATGAAATGCCATGACTCTTCACAACATAGATAAAATTGACAATATTTAATTTCTTAGTTAGCTAGTTTTTTTGTATTGTTCAGTTGTTCTTTTTTTTTTAGCTCATACATAGTATCAAGTGATTACAGTCAACAATAGTTTTTACAGCTGGGACACATGAACAGTGTACAAATAAAACTGCTGAAAACCACCATCCAGGAGATGTTTAAACACTTTCCATCTGTTTATATTCAGGGTGGTATCAACATTTGCTTCCCTACTCTCTGCACTCACTACATACCTGTTCTTGTCAGCTGCCTATTTTATTCTTTATTTTTTAGGCTTTCTGGTGGAGCAGAGGCATTATATCCAAATTCAAAATGCTCATGAAAACAGGGGAACAGTAATTACTTATTGAAAAATCAAGGCATCCTGGTGGGCATGCAGTCTAAGAGTACACCCATTAAGCAAAATTTTCTCTCCATTTCAGCCTTCCATACAAACTAAAACAGCATTTTTCTCACCCAAAAACTGACCTTTTTTCCAAAACAGAATTTTATGTCCCCTCTATCTTATTTGTGATCTCTCATTTTAAATGTCAGTATAGCTGATCACACAGCATAGCTGTGGTCATTAATCTGTATTTGTTGATTTTATCAGACAACATTGAGATCTGAAAATAATGATTTAAGGTGCAGCAGACTGACTACTGACTAACGTGTAGTATTGATGAGCCACGATTAAATCACTATTTCATACTCATTCCGTTGTGAGACAACAGAAACAGACAAACAGGCAAATGAGAAAAACTAAATCATAGATTCGCCTGCATTTAGCATGAGGGGACTGAATGGATATTTAAAGGGCTGACACTCTGCCCAGTCACAGTTGGCTTGTTAAGTTAAGAACAAAACTTTGTGTGATCACTAATTTTAAATGTTGATATAGCCGATCACACCGCATTAGCTGTTGTCACTGAACTTGTATTTATGTTAATTTTGTCAGACGATGTCACAATCTTAAAAAAAATGATTTGCGGTGCAGCAACATGAGAATGACTACTGGTTAAAGTGTTGATGAGCCATGATTAAATCACTATTTCATACTCATTCTGTTAAACTGTATTTACACCGACTTTAGACAATGTTGAGACCCTAAAATAGCTTTTTTGTCAGTCGGGCTACGTCTGTCCCACTCCTTACAAGATGCTGGCTGCATGTGCAGTTTTGTTGTTTGCCAACTGAAAAGAGAATGAGGAAGAAGAGATTTAGCTGTTTTTCTATTGTTCATGTGTTTAATTGTGGGCAGAGGTTACTTGAAAATGATCTGGAAACGCTAGTGAAAACATGTCGTTTTTATGAAAGCAGCATTTTAAAAATGAGACGGGCAGGGATGGAAATTAGCACCAGCCACCAGCCAAATGCTGGTAAAATATGAAAGTGGCTGGTAGATTTCAGACACAAAATAATGATTTACTATTGATTGGCTGGTGAATTTGAACATTTATCTGTCAGTAGCTGGTAGATGTTCACATTTTAAAAAGTTAATTTCCCACCCTGGTAGACATAGTCTAAGATGTGTCCCTGTGCCTGTCAAATTCCTGGAATACAACTCTTACGTCCATGATATTCCACAAAATCCTTGACCAGCAGGAACCCTGTCATAACAGATATACTGTTATGACAGAAAAGACTGAGGAAGGTGCCTCTCCCCTCAGTCTTTTCTTTGGGGCTTACCTTGCCAATATTCCAGGTCTTGATGTGCTGCAGTTCAACCAGCAGTTGCTCATCACTGCATGCCTTGAGTTTCTCTATAAGTATCCTGCAGTCGGCAGGCTGTTGGTTCAGAAGCACAAAATGGTTAATCGAGCAGAGTACATGGACAACCTATGCCTGTTTTCTATTAATACAGTATAATACGCTTTAGCGACACAGTGACATGCCAAGACATTAAAATGTGTATTTCCTCTGTGAACTCCCTGTAGGAGGAAACCATGCTGACCTGCAATATTTGGTGTGTCACTGCACCAAAATGATTGGTTCAATAAAGTTGACCATCCTAAATGCAGTTCTGATAAAGCATAATGGCAGCTTAACAGATAACATACAGTTTTGTGATCTGCTCTCCTTTTACGTAATCTCAGAGGTGTAATTGCTGTGTTACTGCTACGTAAACCGAAAAATGTCCAGCTGCTGCTTAAATGCTTACCACTACTATGACTTTTATTGTGAAGCACCTCTAGGAAGTACAGCTTTACTGTCACCAAGGTTAGCAACTGACGGCCTACTCCTTGTTTTCAGTGCTCTTTTGATCAGCACATCATTTTGCAAGGGAGGAATGGTAAAAGGAGCAGCCACAGTAAACTGATTAGATAAAGAGCTGCAGGTGACAGGCATCTATTGCTGTTTGCACAAATCTCAAACCTCCAACACATCACAGTAAGCAACACATTTCACTATATAGATATATATACATATATATAGAGATATATATATCTATATATCTATATCTATACATATATACATATATATATATATATATATATATATATATATATAGAGAGAGAGAGAGAGAGAGAGAGAGAGAGAGAGAGAAAATCATTTGGGCTGTGCCCCCATTATGGGCTCATATCACATGCGGTCATAGTAAAGCTCAGCCTGGGTATCCCAACTGTATGGAAATTAGGCACTAATGAGGCTAGAAATGATCACACACAAAGTATTATGCATACTCACAGCTTCCGTAGGAGTTTTCTTTAATTTGCTTCTGTCGACCTTCATTGTCGATAATCTCTATTTGTTACTCCTGTTGAGAATTTTCGATGTACATCATAAAACAATGAATGACGCCGAATTTCAGTGTGTTATGATACAGAACTACTTAGATTTATAATTTGTAAAGAAGCCAACTATTGCACTTTAAACATCTAAATACTCTAAAATCAATGAGACATTCAGATACAGAATTGATAACTCAATTTATATATCTCTGGACTTGTACACAGCTTGAAATGTGAAATGTACTTACAGAAAATAATTTGGCAATACCCACTTAACAGCATGTTCCAGTCACGTTACCTGCAAAATGATGGTAAAAATCAAAACTAGCAACAGTGTCCCACATGCCACAATACAAACTGAATGTTAAAACGTGTACACTAGATTATAAGATGCCTCAATCTCAAGAAAGGATAGTTTACAAAGTGGTTGTGGGTTAAAAGGATGCATAACAGTGCATCCTGACAATGTATATGGAAATTAGAACATAATGTACTGTAAGTAAAATAAAATACAGACAATCAGTTGTCAATCTTGAATTTTGGCAAAACACTCAACTAATAAACAAGGGCAGTGGATTTGGGTACTATTTCCCTTAAAAGATTTGTTGTAGGCAACAAATGACTGATCATAATCATTAGTTGAAAGGTGATAACGACAGTTTTTAAGGTTATCTAGCGAGGTCTGATCATCACAAAGCAGAGCGAGCATTAGCTAGTGGCTAGTTAGCAACATACGACACAAAGTTAATCAAATCAGGACGGGCCCTATGTAATGGCCTAAAAACATTTGTGTAACGTTTCACACACTTGGGATCCAAGTGATAATCTCAATAAAACTGATCGCTACCTGACTGTATGCTTGCCCATCATCAACTCAAGTGACTTAACGCTGACAGGTTAAAGTTATAGCTACCTAGCTAACGCACCCTTGCTAATAGCACAACGTTATTTAGCTAATGTCACTATACACACGTTAGACCGCAGTTACTAGTCACAAACGAGATTAGTTTGCTTGGTTACCGGCTAGCAACACGTCTTACAAAACAAGACACGTCGGGAAGCTCAACGTACCGAAGAAATCGATCGGTAACGTTTGCTACGGAGTTGATGTTAGCCCCTGACCAGCTAACAGTGAGCTACCGGTAACGTTAGCAAACGATCTTCTCTTGACATACTTCAAAGCATTTGAATACCAAAAGACCTTATAAAAGTCAACCAAGTCACAAACAAGCCATGTGTGTAATCACCGGCAAACACCTAAAATGCAGCTCTCCAAAAATCAAGCGTTTTAGCCATTTGTGCCACAGCTGTCAATTCAAATCTCACAAATCCACCATGCTCTCATGACCTGACTCTTCACTAATTTAGGTCGGGGCTGCGCAGGCCGCAAAAGAAGCCCGCATTCCCCACTCCAGCACCATCCCCGCTTTAAGTACAAACGAAACTGTAAACACCACTCGGTGACCAGCGACAGTAAGACGCGTGTCTGTCAAATACCTGGAACCAGGTAACTTCACTTTGCCATGGCTCTTACCCCGGTTCCTCGGCTAGACAGCCGTAGCACGCGCTAGCTAGCAAGCTAGCTGCCGTTAGTTGAGTAGCAAGCAGAAACGCATAATAACTCGCTGAATCATTGTCGGACGGGTCTAACGTGACACTGCCAGTTTTGTTTTCACTTTTTGTTCGGGCAAATTGCCTGCCGGCTACGGGCTCGGTAAAGAAGTGTGCTCATCCGTCCGCTGTATTATTTTTCAGAGTATCCGCGCTTGTTTCCATAGCACATAGGCACTGGCTGCTGGCACAGTCATCATGACTCTGGGTAGTGTGCAAAAAGTGAATAACGTTACGGCAGGGAATGAGTGGCCACTGTTTATCGATGCACTGCATGTTAATATGGGCCAATTGTCCCTCTGTGGAACACATCACCGTACCATTTAATAAGGTCCTTAACATTTGAGATCAACACAGGTCTCCCCACTGACAACATCCGCAACAAAAAACACTACAATAATAATGAATATGACTACATAACCCTTAAAATTATTTATCAAAATCTATCAGTCAACCACACCATGTGGGGGGATGCATTTCATATGTGCATCCCGAGTAAACATGCAACTGAAAAGTAACCAAAAAATACTTCAGTAGTGAAACATTAAAACACAATGGATCAACACAGCTGCAGTATTTGATACATGCACACATACAAAAGTAAAGCCCACATTTTAAGAGCATATTTACTAAAACTGGAGTACATTTATGACTAAACCAGTTAATAATGAAGCAAAGAGGCATTCAGTATCTTAGTTTGTGTTGGCAATGATGAACACTAATGTTGATAATTCTAAAGGTAGTTTTTTTTAGGTTAACCACACTAACATTTTATGTGCCAGGCCAATATTGCCTATCTCAAGAAACACTAATCAAGTGCCAAATTCATTCTCCTAGAGCCAGCCTGATAAATCTACATAAAACACAGGTGAAATGGACACTGACCATTTCAGGTGTTTTGGAGGTTTACATGTTGACATTTTTAAAAAGGAGCAGTTTTATTTGGCAGACCTTATCACTCACATTGCCTCTAAAATTGAAATATAGAATAAAATACACATAAAAAGTTGATTTTTGTATTGTAAGAACTTGTTAACATTATGATGGTGGAAGATGTTTAATTAATAAATAGTAACCTATTAGCATCATTATTACTGCTGTACATTCCATCAAAACAGACGATTTCCAGAACAGTGCCTTGCAATATTATGTGATTCACTGAAGCCTCTGAAAAACTGTATTCACACTTTGGGGTGTTGAAAGTTCAGGAATGTCAAGTAAGCTGCTCTCCCAATTATAATACCCGAAGGGATATGGTAATATTGTCAAATACGCCATCTTTATCCAAGACTGATGCACCAACCAATGAAATTCAGTAGCATTAAAAAAAAAAAAAAAAATCACTAATGAATTTACAGAATGTTTCCTCTGGAGTTTCATCTATCCAGTAACATCCTAATTTTTTTTTTTTTTTTTAAATGTTTCCAATCTTCTTTAAGAAGATCCTCTCTTAACTGATACACAACAAACACTTCTTTTGGCCTATTATTTCCATTAATGCGAACTGAAAGCATACATTAAGACAGACAGGAACTCATTTAATGAAGCTCTTCACAACATCTATGGATTATCATGAGAAATTATTGCCATGTTTTTCATAGATGATGATGCTGCTGCAATATCTGCTGACATTGGCTTATCACAAATACTGATATTGTCTTTTATATTGGCAGATGTGCAAATCTAAATTGCAGCACATGAATGCTTTATAGGAATTGGATGCATTTTGACCCATATTTGTCTGATTTCAAACTTAAAATATTTATTTTATTTATAATAATGACTTGATTTCCACTCAGGTTTATTTAAAATATAATTTCTCAAATTTCATACTGGTCAACCTCTAAGAGTTGGTTACTTTTTCTGGTACTATGAGCAGCACAAACCCTGCACCACTGAGCTCCATTGTACCGAGGTGAACTACAGCTGATAAATGCAAATGACACTAAATCACACCATCACCAACTGGATGGATAGATAAGACCACAGGGAAGAGGAAAATAAATTTACATTGTTTAGGGTGAAATGTCCATGTAAGAAGCTTTACATATTTTTTGTATTATTAAATAATAGTTTGGGTTATGGAACAAAATAATTAAAATAAACCTACTTTAACTGCCAGAAATATCTGACAATTCTTGTGTGGGAAAAGGCAGAAAATTACTTCTTCTTGTTTACTACCGGTATGTGTGGTTCATGATATTAACTCTAAGTCGTGGTTAACTTATTTTGAAGGATGGTATATGCAAATATGGATGCAAATATTGATGGCAAATCACTGTATCCCTTATGTATTCACGTGTTTCACCAGAACAGTTTTAGCCAATGTAGTAAATAGGTTAGCAGTACATACCAGAAAATGCTTTGGTTCAATAGCTCCACCATTCTCATCCTTGGCTTGCTTTGCAGTTTCTTTAAACTATCTGAAAACACATAATAAAAGTCAAATCAGATATGACAGAATAAGAAAATTCAAGCTGCTTAATAATTGATAAAACACTTTAACCGACAGGTTTACACACTAAATAAAGGTGGTAAAAATGATAACTATATTAACAAATACTGTGATAATGCCGATCAATGTGTTAATGTGTTATTTCTGATCAGTTATATACTGGTAAACATTTTACCCTTTCCTGATGTCAAATTAAAACAGTACTGTACCCGATGGGCTTTCTCTGCCACTGACACTTCCAAATCTCACCTATCATTCTAGATTTGGGGTCTGCATGCTTTCCTTTTATGTGCAAGTGTGATTGTGTACATGTCTCGCTGTCAGACCTCTGCAGTTTTACATGTCTCAAGAAAATTTGTGCAGTCCTTTGGTCAGTATGTTTTATTATAAAACATTATTCAAGAACAAATTGACTTCTTTGATATCTTGTTTGTAATCACGGAGAATGTGCATCTTTAATGTGTGTGTTATTAATTCTTATTAGGGGCATGGACTAGAAAGACATCACTCCCAATCGAAATTCTCTAATAAGAAGTTAACTGATTTGTCTGCCACGCAACAAGGCTGCTCAGCTCAGACTTTCTTTAATCCAGTGCATGCCTCCTTGGTTAGGTCAATCAAATTTATTATAAATGTCTGCAAATCTCATTATGAATAACCCACAAATGTCAGCAGTGCTTAATTTAATACAACATGCATTCTCAATTTTAGGCAATCACTATCACTAAATCGTCAGGTAACTTCAATGATTGTAATTAAAAATCACAAAATGTCTATGATCACAAACAATTAACTAAGGTGCCCGAAATGTGGGGTACATGTTCATCTATTTTCAGCCAAAACATTTACAGGTCCACTTTTCAGCTGCCTGTGTTTTAAAGTTAGCATTCAGTGTAAGATCAGCTTTAGTGTGCCATCTAAGGGATGGCATGAATTAATAAACTCAGCAATTGTTTTGTAACTGAATAAATCAATACAGTATACACAATTATTTGCAATCAATAGGCCGACTCCTCCTGTTTTCATGTCATCACTATGGTCACCGATTGGGAGGATGACAAGGACCAAAGGGGATGCTGACAGGTACCACAGATTAACGTGACTAAGTTTACATTAAAAGAGAGAGGCATCACTACTTGCTTTCAGAGACTTGTAAATATGATGCGCGTTAGTGGTTGTAAGCCTATTTGACAGTGTGACGCTCCCCCTATCAACGAATTACATCCACAAACAACAACGTTAATTTGAGCAACCGACGCTGTGAACTGGCCAGATCATCTGAATAAAAGAATAAAGCAGTGGCCTTTAGTCTGAGTAACATCACCACACTCCCCAACTCATGTATCACTCCCAAGTAAGCTAGGTTAGTGGTAACCGTTTAAAACCAACTCACATTTTCCCCAGTATTACCGAGGTATCTACCTGCCGTTACGCGGTTAAGGTTAAGTCAGCGGTGGCGCAAACGTTTGCAAAGTTAAACGCTAGTTAGGTGACGTTAGCTAGGTTCACTAGCAGTTTAGGCTAACGTTAGCAGATTACGAAAAGTCAAATCTGCAACCTGACACACGTTTTAGCCCTCACCGGCTATTTGTACCACCATTCCCGAAGAAAGCGAGTAGCCATTCAACGAGGACACAGCTTTGACTTGTAACGCCAGTTGTACAGAGGCTCACATACCCACACAGAGTGAACATGAGTGAGTGTGTGAGAGTGTGTGTGTGTGTGTGTGTGTGGCGTGTCTGGTTTCGCGCGAGCTAACTAGCTAGCAGTGAGCGCTCCGCACAATGCTCTATCAGCGGGATCGTGGCTAAATTAAAAATGGCGGTTTACACAGCATTAGATCCGCACTTCACCCTTAAAAAGACACTCGTTTTGTGGTCTCCGATCCCCGTGACGGGTGCGAATCGTCGATGGTAGTTGTTAAGGAAGAAAAACGTATGCCACCGGTTAGCTAAAACCCAAGTCAATGCTGTGGAACAAGTCTTTCTGCCTACCTCAAATGCGTGTTACATTCGCTTCTCCATCTTGCACTAGCGAGCGGTAGGGCAGTTTGGATCTCGCGAGAATACCTGCTGTTGCGTTTACCCAGGGCACTCCCTTGTAATTTTTGCAGAAAAACGACGCTAGTGCGTTTTCGTCTGAAAGAGGGCGCACCGCATTGACTGACATTTCCAGCCTCGACGTTGTGATTAGATGTGCACACGGAAGCACACAGCAGAATTCTCCAGGCTTTGTGAGAAATATATTTTAATTCAGTTAAATATGAAAGTGTATTGAAATTCACTGACGATTAGGAAATAAAGACTGGACATTTTTAATAACAAATGCATTTAACCCGTATTTGGACGGGGAAATGTATTTAAAATTGAGCAATGGGAATCATTTTTGAAGAAGTGAAAATAATAGTAAATTAATTTGTACAACAAAAAAAACGAGAACTGTACTCATCACTAATCATTCAAAAATAATATCTTAAGTGGCTTATTAACAAAGAAATAATTAAGTGTAGATGTGTTAAGTACAACACAGTATTTCTTGTATCTTAATGATGACTTTCCAATACAGAAAATTGCCTAAATCCCAGCTTGGTAAATGCAATGAAAACCGAGTTCTCCAGTAGATTGAAGCATAGGAAAAAGAAAACCATTCATTTTGCCCACAAATCACACTTTTGATGATTTGGTGGTCCTAAAATAAATTCAATGAAAAAAGAAATTTTGCCCAAGGTATATTTTATCTGTTCCAGGCCGCATTTAAACACATCATGTTTAAAACACACAGTACACACCAACACAAGAGTGAATATCAACAATAACCAATATAAAACTAAATGGATGAAATTAAACAAGGGCTTTTTTTCCCAGAACACTTCCACTATTACACTGACAAAACAACATGACAAACTAAGCATGACAATTACTGCGTACAAATATAAAAAATGAACTATTTCAGATATTTTCCAAATACAGCAATGTATCATGTACAAGTTATGTTAAGAAAGATTTCAAAGTTTTTGAACTATAAAAGAACTTAAATTACAACATATATTTACATATCAATTCATATCCTGCAGCTTCACAAACTTTCACACAGTTAAATCTACACTTCTGCCAACATTTTATCACTAGTACATTCTGTAGAATTAAAGCACATCTCTAGATCTGACCCAAGAATACTGCCAACACTTGGGGCACAAATTATGGCAACTTGCAGGAAACTAGTCTCTTCATCTCATAATATTCTTCTGCTCTTCCAATGTAGCTATATAAATTACAAATATTACAAAAATTTACAATGACAACTTAAACTGTAAAAAAGTCTAACAAAGCAATGGATACAATTTTTGTACAGGTATTAAGTGGTTGAAAATAATTAAAGTAGGGATGAAGAAGATGAGGTGGTAAAAACATACTATGTTAAAACAGGCTAAGAGATGGCTAAATGCTGCCTTGTTAAATAAATATGATCAGAATAAATAGAATCGTATGATGTTACTCTTGGCATCAGTTAAGCGCTTTGTATTTCATGTGTGGAGCTACAGTATATGGAGGAAAATGAGTTATACAAACATCAGTGACAAATTTCTCAAAAAGAATTAATACATGTGGCATACTGGGTGCTGACCATGTGCATACACTGGATTTTTGCAAAACTGTTTGTGTGTAAAGATTGGTGTCCTGTAATCATCATACCACACAAGAATGTGTTTTATGACGTAAAAATTAGGTAACTATAACACTAAAACTGCATGACTCTGTGTGTGGGATTGTGTGAGAGCTATACAGACATTGAATTTTACCTGACTAGAAAATGTGTTGTTTTTCTTTCCCTTTTAAAAATCTATGAAGAGTAAAATGTCTTTGCATAAATAGAGCCACTATAAATAGCCTAAACAAAAGAAACCATTAGGTTTTGTCAATTCATTATGCTAGTTAGTCTTACTAATTAAGTCAATGTCCACTTGTCATTTTGAAATGCATGTCATAATTTCCCCTTGCCAATGTCAAATAGTATGTGATCATTAAGAGTTACCACATTAAGTGTGCATCTAGCACATTACAGTGATTTGTTTAAAGACACAGACATGCCTCTGACAATACCTTTATGCAGATATGGGTAAGTGGAGTGCCAAAACAGGCTGCTAAATTAGCTGGGCAGGGTAATTGAGGTTCAATAACTGGTGAAAACAGTAAACAAATTTTTCTAGAGTACAAAATATAGATCACTATCTCTATTTCCTTCAGACCTACTTTCACAAAGCCTTTTTCTTCATTCCCATTTAAAAGTCTTCAGCCATATTTCCAACATCTCTCACAAGAGAAGTTTGCCGTTACGGTGAATTTTCAGAATTTTTCCAAGTCTCTGTTTTGCGGTTGCAAGTCCTTTCTTTGGACGTTTCCCTAAATGAAAGTGAAAAGAGAAAATACATGAGAAAATATGCTGTCACAGAGATATGAAATTATGCTGTCAATGCCTTAAGTTTCTGCTTACCTTGACCAACTCCTGTTGTGCCTTGGCTGGCTAAACCTGCAGGGGATGCACCAGAGTGAGAGCTGCTGTTCTGCGGAGACAATGAAGGTCGGCGTGAAGTAAGGAATACACCAGGGGCCATGGCTCCACTGCCTCTAGGGCCTCCAGGGCCAAAAGGTCCAGGTCCTGCTGTGTATTCATGGTCCAACAGACTAGCAGAGTAGTAATCCATCCTCCTGTCTGGGCTGAAGTCTGCTGCAGACTCTGCAGCAGGTGGTGGTGAGGGTGGGGCTGGCTCAGGCTGAACAGGGGGAGGAGTGACTACAGGAGCGGGAGGACGCTGCTTTTTGGTGTACTTCCTTTTAGCAGGCTTTTGCTGCTCCTGAATCATAACCAAAAAGAAAATCAAGTCATTATCTTTTAATGAAATATGCTTCTACTCCACATCAGGCCCTGACTGGTCATCGGGAGCACTGGGAGAATTCCTGGAGTGTCAGACCATTGTTAAAAATACAAAATGAAATGGGTAAATCAAAGTGAAAACAACATGGGGCGGCTAGTCAGAACTGTAGACCGTTGATTTTATGTTTCAAAAACTAATAAATGGTATCAACTCCTGCCCTGAAAGCAGGAAAATAAAGACCTGTATACTCTGTTCTGTCATGTGAAAGTGATCCAGTTACTCAGAGCTACCAGAGCTTCTTAATGATCAACACAGGTCTAGTCAGAGCTCTGTGGAAATGTGCAAAACAAACACTCCTAATCATGGAAGTGAAATTGACTAACTCTTGAAACTGATGACATTAGGGCTGTTTTTAACTATTTTTGGATGTATAATGAGGCAATTTTAGTGTGTAGTAAAAAAACAAAAAAATATGTTACTGGTATTAACAGTAAACAGAGAAAATAATTCAACAAAACGTACAGAATACATGGTCTGTTATTAAGGTGTGGAGATTGGCCTGGGCTGATGTTAGATTCCCGGCCTGAATTATTATCCCAGTCCACCCCTGCTCCACATTATTCACTAGACACATACTTCAAAGACCAATATGCTTTATTTTCCAACTCACTTGCTGTGCCAGCTTGGCAGCAGCTGCTGCAAGACCAGTTTCTACAGATGCGACTCTAGCCCCTTCCCTGGCTGGTCGATCCTGTTTGGGAAGGGTGGGCATCACCCTGGCTATAAATGAAAAGAAATTATTATGAGATCAACCACCAGAAAGCTGAAAAGCAAATCTGGTATGTCTTGCTGCTATATTCAAGCCAAGTACCTTTTGGGCTCCAAGGTGTGTCATCCCAGTTTTTCTTCCGCTTCATCTTAGCCTTGTTAGCATGGTCCTCCTCATCAGACTCCAAGGACGGGTAAACTTAAACAAAAATGTGATTACCATAATTAAACATTGGCTTGATCAATAAAAGCTATAAACTTCAGTGCTTTGACTAGCATTGATTTGTACAGCAGCAGGTGTAAGTCATTGAGTGTATTGCTCACCATAGTCTGAATCTTTAAAACAGGTTCCCAGAGTCTCTTGCTCATCTGGACTCTCCTCGTCACTAAGGTGACGGGCTGGCCGTTTAATTGGCCGTTTTCCAGGCCGCTGAATGACAGGTTTTTTCTCAGGACTTCCTGTCTTTTTGACCCCTCCAGTCACCCATACAGCCCTGCCACCCTTTTCCTTGACCACCCCTAATCCCTCTGTCAGGCCTCCAGAAATAGATAAAGGAGATGAAGACGAGGAAGATGAGGACGAGGAAGGCGGGTTGGCCATGGACAGCATACCCTGAATGGCATCGCGGGTACTGGGAGAGGCTGGAGCTTCCTCACTGAGAGAAGGACAGAGTTGAGCAATCACTCATCATCTCAAAAATAACCTCCTAAACATAGCGTCGTGTCAGAGCTGTTGCAAATATGTGAACTATGCAAGTTTCAAAGGTTATTGGATTCTTGCAACAACACATTGAGACATTTATTCCCACTTGTGTTCTAAACTATTCCTCTAGTCACTGGCATCCAAAGATCAGGAAGTGTGTTTCAAACACATAGCTTCAAAGATCATGAAACTCAAATTAAATGTACCTATTTAAATATATTCGAAAATACCATCACAGAATTTTCCTGAATTTGAGTGTTAAATAAAAAAAATAAAAGAATAAAAGAATCACTGGTGATCAATGAGATCTAACCTGAGAGTTGCAGAGTCCAAGCCTGCTACTTGCTTGCTGGCCTTCAATAAGTCCAGAATGCCCCCCGCACCACCCTTCACTCCGTGGGCCGCTAGTGCCTCTTCATCTGTGGTGTAATCCTCCTGAAGCCACATGCACAAACATGCTATTGTTACTACTGAATCAGTGCTGTAATAATAAAGTTCTGGTGGATAATGCATGACACATGTCGTAGTAAACAAACTGATGGGGGTAAAAAGTGTTGAGCATGTACACTATGGTTCCTGTTACATTTCTACTGTTCAACACTGATAGTTAATTAGGCAGTCTTTGATTACAAATCACATGCAGTTTATTCCACTGGACAGAAGACAAAGCCTATGTTGCCACAATGAAAAGCTTAATGCGGTGTACCTGTTTCAGTTGATAAGCAGTTATCAAAAAATCGCATTATTTACCGTTAGAAATATTGTGCAACAAGTCTGTAGATTGTGATATGCTGTGAACCAGCTTGAAAACAGTATTCATCGCTGTGTGGAAAATAGATTGATAAACCAGCCAATGTAATCTGATTCAGCAGGGTGGGGGTGGGGGGAGTGAATTTAAGTGAGCAACTACAATCTAAAAAACATAATTTGTGATGAAGTAGAACCTGGTATGTTTGGTATGAAAAGGATTAACAATGTTAAACTCAAAGCCATAATGTAGTCTTATAGTATGCAATCTTTACAGCTGTATCCTGCAATGGCATATGGGGAAATATGAGGAAAAGAATTGTTTTTGTCTTTGGGGCTGATTGTATCTGTGTATCCATCCATAATAATCTCACCTCAATGTCAAAGTCTACCTCTCCTGGCTCCCTGATGCGATTGGGGTCAGAGCAGGGTTTGGCTCTGGGAAGCTTCCTAGGAAGACCTGAAGGCATATTTGAACACAATTAGGTTACAGCAGCCAGATGGCTTTGAAACCATATTACTACTTATATTAGGTACTACATGTAGCCAACAGTTCAAGAGTACTGATCTCTCATAAACTTTGCTGGCAGTATAAAGGAATTAAAGAAATCTATGCCCATTCAAGAGTATGGTTTAAAGTCTAATTCTCACCGCTTAGTTTCTTTTTCTTGCCAGGTCCTGCAGGCTTGCGTCTCGGAGGAGGAGTCTCGTCAATCTGCAGCTCATCCTCGGACTCCAAGTCAGACAGACTGGATCCCTCCAAGGCAAGATGTTTGTAGTTTCGAGCACTTCCTGCACCATTACTGCTGCCGTCCTTCTTACTAAAGCCAGAGGATCAGCAGGTAAGAACCCAAACCTTTGGTAGGACCATCAGATCACAATAGTAATAGGAACACACCAAATAGCTGCAAAGCTTACCCTCGGATTTTTCCATTGGTCAGCACAAGTTTCAGTTTGCTTTTATTTAGCTTCCCTTCAAACTCCTCTAATGGCAACTCCAACTGGAAAGACAGATAAAGATTGCAAGCAAATATGAGGATGACCATTTAGACACAAAAAAATGCTGGATAAGCATTCCAACTGTCATCACAAATAGACAGATAAAGATTGCAAGCAAATATGAGGATGACCATTTAGACACAAAAAAATGCTGGATAAGCATTCCAACTGTCATCACAAATATCAGCAAACGTCGTACCTTGTTCTTGTTTTTGGACTTGCCAGGTTGAAACTTTTTGAGTGTGTGTTTGGTGTGGATCTCAATGAGGTCAAGTTCTCCTGCTTCTGCCTTAAGTAGCCCCTTCTGATTCTTCTTCTTGGTTCCTGGGGGCCCAAGTCCCCCTATCACCTCCTTGGGCTTGGGTCCTTTCTTTTTTCCAGGGGGGCGTCCTGAATTCTGAGAGGTGGTCAGGGGAGCTTTAGAGAGTGGCGAACCAGGAAACTGAGGTCCAGTGCGACCAATGTTTTGCTGGAAGATGTCCTATCAAAAGAGAGAGAGAACTGTTTATGCAGTAAAAAAGGTAATGGTAATATTTTCACATTAAAAAAAAAAACTCAAACAAAGCTAAAATCAGTGATTCTACTATTTACCTCAACCAGACGAATCTCCTTGGCCAGGTCCTTCACTAGTGTCTGAGTATTGATGGTTTCCGGAATCTCCACTTCATGCTCTCCTAAAGCCTTAGTGTAGGGAGATAACCATCAGTCATCTTACATTATATTTTGCAAAGTAACATCTAATATTATGGTGAACAAAATAAGTATTTTTTACTTCTGCATTTTCTTGTTTATATTCAAAACTTAAAAAGAATACTTTGTCATTTTGCAAAATACGCTTATTTGCTTTCTGGTGGAGAGTTAGATGAGAAGATCAATGCTGCTCTCATATTCATCGGTTGAAGCTAAAGCCACTAGCCGGTTAGTTTAGCTTAGCAAAAAGACTGAAAACGGGGACACAGCTAACGCAGCTCTGTGAAATGGTAACAAAATCCGCCTACCAGCACCTCTAAAGCTCACTGATTAACAAGTTACATCTTGATTGTTTAATCGGTTGTTTAATCTGACTGTTTTCTGACCAGTAACTTCCTGGAATCGACCACAACGTGACGTTTTTATACTGATTAAACAGAGTAATATGAGATTAAAGATGTAACTTGTAAATTGGTGAGCTTTAGAGGTGCTAGTAGGCAGTTTTTGTTACCATTTGACAGAGCCAGGCTAGCCATTTTCCCGTTTCCAGTCTTTGTGCTAAGCTAAGCTAACCGCCTGCTGGCTGTAGCTTCATATTTAACGGTCAGATGTGAGGGTGGTGGTAATGATGTTCTTATCCAACTCTCCGCCAGAAAGTGAATAAGCTTACTTCCCAAAATGGCAAATTTTCTTTTAATGTTGCAATTCATGTTGCCTTTTTAGATGAAAAATGTCCTGTGCATTACCCCTTTTTAAAATGTAATACTTTTATGTAATGACTTAGATAAAAATATGATTTCATGTAATAATAATAATTTTGCTGTAGCACTTCTGCTCCATTTGTTGGAGCTTGCATACTATCTGGTGCAAAATCAATCATATTCTGACATGCCAATGTCACAGAGGGATATAAACCAAGTAATGAAACAAAGAAGGACGAGAGGAAAGAATAATATACAAATAGATTAAGATAAAGTAATTGCATAAGATTTTGCCTACCTCTTTACGAGTCCAGCTGCGGAAGGCATTGTTCAGGGCCTTCGCTCCGTGAACCAGGTAAGTGGCAGGGTGTCTGCGGTTTTCTCTCAAACCTGTGAGACAGAATAGCACAAGGTTAATAATATCACAATGACAAACTGTAAACACAGGCTAATCAAGTAGTTCACATACAGACATAACATGAATATAATGAAATTCATTGAACTCCCTCACCTCTGAAGGTATCAAGAAGGTGCTTTCCAACATACCAGCACACAGTCTCAAAGTTGGGAAATCTGAACAAGTCGGCTGTGCTTAATCTCTTCTCAATTTCATATGCCCTAAAATGATAACACAGCACAGGAAATGTCAGAGAATTAATGGTTATTGCCACAAACCTGCAGATTACCTCTGTAGAGACGTGACCTGAAATTAATAGCAATAGTCGTTTTTGACCGAAATAACCCCAAGAACTATAACCCCAAGAGACTAGAAGTGAGCAACTACATTAATTCAGGGACTAAGAGTTTGAGTTTCCACCATATCTGAAGAGTCGTGAAGATACAATAAGATTATATGAACTTGGCATGGACACATTCCTGAGGAAACTAACCGCAGCTGCATGTCAATGTTGAGACTATGCAAAAAATTCCCTCCAAAGGCCAAACAGTCCACTGGAGTCAGCACAGCATGAATCCAACCTGAAAGACAACCACATGACAAAAGTTAAACATAATTTGACTTGACTTGTTTGATCACAACTCTGCCAAAACCTGTAACTAACAAAACAAAGGAAAAGATTACCTGTTGGAATGAACAAAGTGTTTCCTTGTTTGACAGAGCACTTGTAACACATATCAACCTGGTCTCCAAAGAACATCTCATTCTGGCTAGATGAGGAACTCCACCGCTCAAAAAGTGCCAAGTTGGCTGCGGTGGGGGAAATTAGGTAGAAGATTTTCTCGCCCTGAATAGACATAGAGAGACAAGCTCTTAAAATAATACCAATTTATACCAAAAAAAAAATCTTTTACAGTCAGTGTAACTTCCCAAACATGGTTGAAATTATTTTTCCTCTCACCCTCAGAACATGGTACCATACTGAAGTGCCTCCAAAGTCAATGTGGAAGTCTGTGTAGCTGTCCTTCACACCCATTAGACAATACTTCTGCACATTGGGGCGTTCAAACACAGACTCTTCAGGCCAGAGGTTTTCCACCCATGACAGTTTCCTCACAATCTTTGGAGTCTCCACCAAGTTTGAGAGCCTAAAAACAAGTCCAACACTTGTCTTTAGTCTTCAAAACATCACATCCACAACAACACAACTTCACTTAAAAGATGAAGTTCTCATTTATTTAATTTCTTCTAAATCAACTAAATTTGATAGAGAAGTTTAAACAAAAGTAACAAGACACTGCATCATAATGACAAACTGAACAGTCAGTAACGTTAGTATATCTTTTGTGTACCTGGTCTCAGAGAACTCCAGGCTGATGACATTGAGTACTTTGTCTCTGCTGGGGCTGTTGTAGTATTCAGCAAAGTCTCCCAAACGCATCTTCAGGTCACACTGGCGAGACACATCAATCACATCAATCTCTTTGTCTGCACCTGCAATTAGAACAAATTGAAGAAGTTTGAGAAAAGTGTAGATTATTTAATTACCATGTCCAACACAACACAGAAAACACATTTTAATTTCCCTAAAACACATTAGCCTAAATCTTTAAGAACATAAAAGATCTATGTATCTAAAATCAGTACTAAATGTGCCAAAACTTTACCAATGTAGTGTTCTACATCGCTGACGCCAAATGATGATGGAGGAAGGGTCATGCCTAGGCCATCTCTCCTCAGCACCATGACTGGAACACTGAATGAATGCTCTTCCAGAAACTCGACTGTCAGCTGGGCCCCAGACGGCTTTAGCAAGACTTCATCCGCGCTGTCATAGAAACACAAACAGACGTCCACAAGTTTGCATTGTGATCACATAAAAATATTAAAAACAGAATGCTGTACAATTATGTTACAGTACAGCATAGGCTCTCCAACCAACCTAAGAGCGGAAAAAATGTCTGAGCATGGCAAGTTAAAAATAATTATTGGTCACCATACATGGGGTAAGCACAGTAATATCTATACTAGATCAACACTAGTACAATATAATGCAATCACATTGCAATAACAATGCAATAAAAGTACCTCATGTTCACGCCTCACTTTTAGTTGTTGAAAAAATATGTGATGCACACTACAACCAGTACATCATTTAATGAAAATCATGGGTTTATCTTCAAACTTTTGTCTTGGTGGGACAGACTCACTTTGGGAAGGTTCGGCTCCGTAACTCCCTAACAAACTGTGGGCTGCCTGTCTTAACGGGGCGACTTGGATTTCTTGCTCCAGCAGCACCACCATCTGTCTGCTTATTGCCTCCACGGCGTTTGCGCACTGAGTAAAAGGAGAGATAGAGAAAAAAAATCAACTAGTGCATTACTATGTACAAGTAAACCAATAAGATTGTAACACTTAAGGAATGGTAACTTACTGACAGATGGCCCGTGGGTGACCTGACAGTTGGGGCAGTGATACAGGTCAATCTCAGCTGCTTTGTCCTCCTCTACTCCAACACAGCTACACAGAAAACATTCTTATATCAGTCAAAGAATGTGCAGAACAGATAAAACCACATCATAAATCACACCTGTAAAAATTACCTACCTTCCATGGAACCAGTCTTGACAAATGTCACACTCGATCATGAAGCGTGTCACATCGTATGGCAGGCGACACAAGCAGTACACTGGCACAGATGCCATACTGTATGTGTGTGTGGGAACTAGCTTTCAACAGTTATTAATGGTAAGATGCCAGAATCTAATCTCTCGGATGGGACGGACTATTTGACAAACTAAATGCTTTATTAATTATGTAATAAGGGTAATGTTACTGTTGAACTGAACTGTAAGTCTGTCACTTCACTTCCAGAGTCCTTTTACTGATACACATGTCCACTGGGATTCACCTGGAAACCTGTCGAAATATAAGAAAGAAAATTGTTAATAGCTTGCCATAACACACGACAATAACGCAACTGCATTACAAGCTCGTTAGTACGTGATGTGAGTAACGTTACTGAGAAACACTCCACACAGTAAAGGACTAACGTCAAAACCTGCTCCTGCCATAGCGTACAATAGCTACTTCTGCAACCTGAGATGCAAGCTCAGTCAACTAGCCGGGTAACGAAACGAGTCATTTTGGTAGCATAACATCACTCTTAAGAGTATAAAAGTATGTCATATTCTTCAAATATATAACTGGGGAGGCAGCAGTTATGTTACATCCTTCCCAGATTTTTTTGCTTCTTCTAGCTAGCTAGTTAGTTGTTAACAGTAGCAGTCTGGCAGGTCGTAACGTTAGCTCGCTGTTTGTAAACACGCTATGCCCCGTGAATGTTGTGTTACTATCAAAGCACTAACGTGTTCAGCAAGTGAGCTAACGTTAGCCACCGATGTAGCTAACCCAAGCAGTTGCGAGGATGTTAACTTTAACTTACAGAAGAAAACAGATGGTGCAATTAATTTATCTTGTACAATTGGAAGAAACGCTGTACGCAGCTGACACAGCCGATTCATTTTAGCCAAACAAAGAAGTGTCCTTTGCTAGCTAAATTGATATTTAGCCCTAGCAACTCACCGACATCTTGCTGCGGCAGGCCAAGCGTTCAAAAGCCGTTGTAATCCCTACGCAAGTTCGGGGGTAGCTGCGGCCTTATTATGCAACGTAAATTATTAACAATTTGCTTTACCACATTTTTGTTTATCAACTCCGTAATGCCCAAATATGGAGGCCAGGTCCAGTGTAACTACACTGGACCAAAAAAATACAACCCGAAGCGACCTAAACGAGCACAATAACTACAAATGACGGCGTATTTAACTACATGAACGCCATTTCAAAGGTAGTAGCGTCAGACCGTTGTTCGTCGCTATCCGCTGTTGAAAGAACAATAAAGTTGCAGACAGTCAAATGTGGAGTTGCATTCACGAAAAAACGTTGCGGAACGTTTTGCGGCAACAAAGTTGCAGAAATAATAAATCCCATAGCTAGATAGATAGATAGATAGATGGCTTTATACTAGCCTGCAAACTTGGTTTATTTGTTTGCATTAATTAATAAACACGCGAGAACATTAAAATGTACAAAGTAATCAAACATTTAGAAACGTGTAAATGAATCAATTGCACATTATTTTAATTTATATTTTCATGCCAGGATTTATTTTCCTCCAGCAGGATTATTTTAGTCAATATCAAACCTTTGAAGGTGTCAACCAAGACCCTATGCACTGTAATTTATAGGAGGTCCCAATACAATACTCTGTATGCAGTGTAGCAACAAACCCTCAGTATTTTTATGTCAATATAGTGTTTCACAACATGGAATATTTACTCTGTAATATTTTTTAATGTTCGACAACTTGCATGTTGAATTGGAACGATTTGGCTACACCTTTATTTGACTAGAAGTAAAACAGATTCGACTACAGGAGAAAGGAAATCACCAGGAGTAATTTAAAGTAGTCATCTCAGATTGCACACATATTCATCAGTTAAATTGAATATTTTTATTTTTAAATGTATTTATTTATTTCCAAATCAGTCAGGTTTGGTCCTAAATACATACCATAGTTTTTAGATTTTTAAATGATTGTTTCCATTCATTTTATTTCTGTATGATAATCAGCTTGCAGAGACCTTGTTTGATATTTTTAATGGATCAAATAGAAAATGTCATCAACTTATTTGAATAATTATATTACTATCATTTCATACTATTCTGTGCTAATTCAGTGCAGAGTCTGTAAATCAATCCTACTGCATTTGTTAGAGCCATTTTGTGTTAGTTTGATTGATGGGAAATAACGACGGGACTTACCTTTAACAAAAGCAGACATTATGTTCATTATGATGATGGATCCCTGTCTCAAGGTTCAAATATTAATAAGGAAGGAATATTTATTAAAATGTAGAAAGTATGCTATGTTTTAGAAAACGATTGTCAGCAGTGTAAAATATACTTGATTTATAGTACATATATGTGGTACATACTGTAAATGTAACACTAATGCTCTGCTTGGCCTTTGCACTGGTCTTGGGGTGAAGTCTGATGTGCCACCTCAAACCTCCACATTAAGTCACTGTGGTTTGCAGGAGTACCCAACTTGCCAAAATAAATTATGGCATGTAAAAAATAAACACAATGTCGTAAATTGATGTTTAACATCATTTATTTTGATTAGTTACAAAACATAAATAAAATCAACAGTTGAATTAGTTACAATTTACAGAGGCTAAATCACCAGCAACATACTTTATCTTTCAAGGTTTCTCTGCCCAAATGTCCTTTTATCATTGGTTCTCATTAATGCCCTTTTGGGACTCCCCAGATTTTTGTTGCATTCATTTTTAAGTTTATTAAATTTGACCTGCTTATGTCATTCTGTTATGTATCGTACAGGTTGTCATGGTTCAAAACTGACATAAGATGTCAAAAATTACCAAAAAGTCTCTGAATATAATCTCAAATGACCCTGGCCTGTCAGGACTCAGAGAGGTATATCAAGGCAGGGGAGTCCCATGTAAACAGAGATGAAAACCAGTGTTTTCTAGTTTCAAATAACCTCTGATTTATAATGATGAGAACACAATTTTACAATTTGTACAACCCCATTTCAAAATACAAAAATAATCTTTATCTTTTAGATAACATTTTGGTAACACTTCAAGGACAAAGCCAGCTCCACATCATGAGTCATGATCATTAAGCTGCAGCTTGCAGTCAACATGTTAGTATCAGACATGACAGCACAGTATCTCACCTTCACTAAAAATGAACTACATCTCTGTGACAATGTGGGTTGTCTTGAAAAGCAACAAATACAGAAAAGTGTTGTTATATTCTAGATTATGCAATTGCAGTTTCTGAACAACCATACCCTTTAGCACAAACTATTCCCCCTTAACCATTCAAATTTTAAATGTCTTTGACGCACATTTAGCAGTCTTTGACAGCTGGTACAATCCTGTTTTCAGTGGCACACAATCTCTCTATCATTAAGAAAACAGAAATGATGCTTTGACTACAGGCTACTTCTTATGCCAAAAAGTGTATTAACGCCTGACCATTGATGGTCAAATGTGTGTATGGCTAAGTGCACTGATAACCCAATAAAATGCACAGTAATATATCCGCTGCTGTATGTATCTCTGCATCTACAAATAAAGTGAGCTTAGAAATAGAGGAATGGAACATTTTTGACTTGAGTAAACCTTTTGCAGCGTGAATAGAGGACAGTTATGGCCCACAGTTCAGCTTCTGACAGATGCATTCACACTGACAGCCTGTGGTCAAAGACTAAATAGTTCACAATTGAAATAAGGAATTTGTCCAACGCCAAACAAAGTTGACAAATAGGCAAGTGAGGATCTCACAAAGATGTTGGACTTACAACCAGTATATGGTCTAAAATCTCACTTGTTTTGTTTCTTGAGGAAACAAGCCCAAAAACATAGGCAGAGTAAACATTTTCAGTTGGGTACAGTGACATTTGAGAGGCCGCTTTGAATGAAAGAAAAACAGGGATGCAATTTATAATGCAATATACCATGGGACTATCACAAAGCTTTGTCACACAGAAAAAATATACACTCACACACCCACAAAAAATGCAGTAATTTTAAAAGGCATATGGGAATAACCTATATGGTCTCCCCAGTCTATAATAACTTGGCAGTTTTTTTCTTTTTCATCTTACTCCTCAGCATGACACCGTGATATACTTTGATATGCGGAGCTCAAACTGAAAGCAACAATGTCAAATGTGAAAGCATATCATACTGACAGCAAATTTACTCATGACTGGTGAATTATCTCAGTAGGCTGCAAATAGTAAATGTCAGCTTCATGAATATACAGCGAGTGCAAGCAGTTTACACTCGGGCAAGTCAAGTTAGTCATAAAGTCATGCAGTCTTGGGCTGAGTGTACCCACTTATCCAGTGAACATAGATGGCATATTTCAATTTACCATCATATTATGAATTAATCTGAATTTATTTCACATCACTCATGGTAATTCAGATTGTTTCTATGTTACAACTGCTAAACATAAAATAATACAAATTAAGCACATGCTGTACCAGTGCAATATGGTGTGTTTGGTCGCATTGTGTTAATGATGGTAGCCAAATAACTTCACCGTGCTCTACTGTGTAACATGCTGTTGTTTAAATTGTTTTCATTGCCCATAGAAATGGCTTGTGCTGTAGGCCTTCAGTTTAAAAAGATCATGAAAAGATCCTATCACTACGCGTCTGGTTTTCGTCAGTGTGCTTCTACAAAAATATTTTATGCCTTACAGACAAATCCATACAATACATGCTGATCAATTTAGATGACCATTACTAATTGCACTTTTAAAATTCATAGTCCTTTCACTGTAAGCATTGACAAATTAAACAAAAAATGTCAACACACTGTCGAATATTTTGTCTTTCTTGTCTCTGCTTAGGGATGAGTCCAGGTCCAACTGAGTTGGTTTGAAAACAAAAACATGAACATCAATTTGTGTAAAAGGACATAAGGGATATGTACTCAGATTATCCACACTCATAAACACACACACTCATACATTTAAGAATTTATACATCTCAACACCCAAACATACCATGATTCATGAACCCCAGCTGCTGTGTTCCATATTACCCTCTGTCTGTACATACTAGAATCTATCATCTCTCACATCCACTCCCCATCTCATCCAGAAGTACACTGGAATCCATATATTCATTGCAGTCACAACTCTCTTATGCATCCAAATGGATCTGCTTCACGTCCTGATCCACTTAATATTTTCATCTCTTGCGCCTTCATATTGACCTCACACTTCGCCTTGGTTTCATTTCTGTCCCAGAGGAAGAGTAGAGGTGGGGGGCGTTGGGTGAATTTTGGCACTGGAAGGTATAGCAGCAGTAGAGCAAGAGGAGGAAGAGGTGGAAGAGGATGAGGAACACGAGCAAAATGTCCCCGCAGTAGCAGCAGTGCTATCTGTGGGTGCAGTGGTGCAACTGCCAGGCAGCAGAGATGCGGCCGTGGACACTGGACAAGTGGGCATTTGGGAAGGCAGCAGCGGTTGGCTTTGAGGTGGTGAGTGGGGCAGCTGGGTGATGGGTTGTGTCTGTGGTAGTGACTGAGACTGTAGGGGTGTTTGCATCCGGGCCTGTGGTATCTGCTGGCGGAGTGGGGACTGCTGAAAGGTCATCTGCTGGAGGGGGAGAGACTGATGGAGGTGTAAACTTTGCTGCATCTGTGGTACTTGAGCCATGTGTGTTTGTGGTGGTGGTCCCGGAGAGTGCAGGGTGGACAGGCTCCCTCCACCTGTGTAATGGGAAGGGGCTGACACAGGCAAGCTGGCAGGGGCCGTGGTTGCCTGGGGATTCATTGGTGCCACTGGAAACCAACCTGGTGGAGCCACCTATATGGAATATAGTAATGAGTACTAAGGGAATATTACACCACAAAAATAATGTGTTAAATAATGGCTCTCTTTTGCTACTTCTCATTAGAATCAAATTAATGCAGTTTGGCTTCTTTCTCCTTTATGAGAAATAGCCAGAGATTTGTTTGGTAATACAAAAGCACAACATTTATGATAAAACATCAACAATCCGTCTGACCATATATTAAAGGTTATTTTTGTATGGTATTAAAAATGGATGCATGTTATAGTGTGTAGTCCTACTTCAGTCGGCTGGCTCCAGGCTCCCAACTCCTGCACCTGCTGAATCTGCTTGATTTGATTCAGTGAAGGCTTGGGCGGGGTGGGGCCCACCACCTCCTTCGTCCAATTATCAACGAGCTTGTGCAGTTCATCTGTGAATGTGCTTTTTCTTAGAGGACTGTGATCTGTGGAAAAATGAGGGGACACATCATACCACTGATTGTCACAAAATGATGTGCTGTCTTGATATGTCAACGACAAATCGTACCTCTTTTAGCAGGCAGTGAAGGGCGGTGGTCTGGGTTGCAGTATAGTGGCAGTCTAGTCTGTTCACCAACTGAGAAACTACTTGACTGCTGAACCCCTAGACGAGAGGTACAAGAAACAGTTACACAGAGAGCAAGCAACAAAAAAAGAAAATAAAGTGAGAGAGAAAGCATTTATAAAAAGCCTTACCAGAGTGCGTAACTCCGTTGTTATCCATGTGAGAGTGAGGCCGGGGCCGGAGCTTGATTTTGGCTGGCCTGGGCCTACGAGGAGAGAGGACAGGAGGTGCCGTGGGAAGAGGAGGGGTTCTGGACAGGGAGGCAGGAAGACTCTGCCTTTGGTCTTTGAGGGAACGAAGCTGTCTGTACAGTTCCTGCAGCTCTCTGTTCTGCTGGGCCTGAAGGGATACCACCTCTTTGATGTGCCTATAGAGGAAGAAACACAAAGCAGAGAGGAGAAGGTGGTGAGAACTCTGAGATTTAGTAAAATCGTGAACTGAACATGAAAATGGACAAAAAGAAATACAATGAAACAAAAAAAAAGAGTGAAAACATTTGTTATGTAGGCAAGAAACAACAATAAATGGAGACATGAAATAGAAAATATAATAAATGGAGAGACAAACATCTTGTAAATTCTGAAATAATGGAGTTAAATCTTTCCCCTCACTGACTTACTTCTCTCTGAGCTTGTGTAGTTCTTTTCTCAGGTCTTCATCCTCCAGCTCACTCCCATCATCATCATCGCTGCTGCCCAGGGGTGAGTGGCTGTGCCCATGACCTCGAGGCAGGTGAGCCATCGCTGGGGTCCTCTTACTTTCCTCTTTCTCTCCCTCCTTTGCCCGAGATCTCCTCCTCTCCCTCTCCAAATCGGGAGACACCGGGGAGCTGTCAGTCTGCCTGTCCTCTTTCTTAGTCTCAGCCTGGGTTACAGAGAAGCGTCCCACTTTCCTGTGAGTGCTACCATGGCCTGATGGCACATCCTTCGGGGGAGAGGACTGTGGCACCGGAGTCACCTGATGGCAGAGGACGTGGGAGACATTAGCTGCTTGTCTACTGCACTGAAGGTTCAGACTAATGAGTGGCAAAGATAAAATCAGTCCTATTGCTCCAACCTGAAATCGTCCTTTGCGTGACTGAGGTGGGTTTAGAGGTGGCGCCTCCTTCTCCTCTCTAAGTGCCTGACTGCTGGAACGTCCCTCTGATAAAGAGACATGGATGAAAAACAAAAAGGGGAGACCCAGAGACAAGAACACAGAGACACGGGTATAAAGAGCACATAAATGACGAGGTCGACACACACAAAAGCAACACACACGGAAAAATGTGTGACAGAAAGACATATAGAAGCACATGGATAGACATGGGGCACGAACACAAAGGCACAGTGTTAAAAATCACCCACACATCATCAACTTTGTGACTTACATGTCTTGCATGCAGGTCTATGAAATGTGTAAACATATGTTGAGTTCTGTGGCAGTAATTTTTCTAAATCATATACAACAAACCGAAGAATAAATGTAAGTTTTTGTGGATGTAAAAATACATGATTAAAGGGTAATTCCAGCATTTTTAAACCTGGGCCCTGTTTTTACATATTTTGGTGTCTAAATGACTAATAAGGTACAAAAAATATTGGAATCGGTCTGCAACATAATCCTCGTGGGCAACTGCGCCCCTCAAACTACATCCACTAATAGAGCTTGTTTTTGCCAAAAAGGATCTTACTCTATAACAAAAAGATCCGTCTCTGCAGGGATCCTTTCCATAATGTTGTCAGACACTTGTCGGTGAGTGGCAAAAACGAGCTCTTTTAGTGGATGTACTTTGAGGGGCGCAGGTGCCCACAAGGATTACGTTGCAGCCATTGCAGACCGTTTTGCGGCTGCCGGCTGAGGCGATCTACTGGACCAATTCCAATACTTTTTGTACCTTATTAGTCATTAAGCCCAAAATATGTAAAAATAGGGCCCAGGTTTAAAAATGCCGGAATTACCCTTTAAGAGAAACTTATTATGGGCGTGTGGGAAGGGGTGGTAAATGCTTGTTTCATTAAAAACAAAATTATAGTAAGTCATTAAATTAAATAAACAAAAACATTTTGTGAAAGGACAGTTGAATGTTTACACCAGTGTACCCCCACCCACCCACACATCCACTCTCTCATTCTCACTGACTCACCATATTCCCACTCATATACCAGACAACAAGGCCCAATATCACATTTGAGATCTGGGTTCAAATCCACAGTGATATTGTTCAGTGTGTTTGATATTTGGGATTACTACATTAGCAAAGTGAGTACATGGACAATCACTGCATAATTTAAGACCAACATATACATATGCAGCCTGATATAGGTGTTACTTACAGATAACAATCCATTATTAGTCACTTGTGTAAAACATAACATACGTGCTCATGCATCACGTGCACAAAGGATCTAAGCTACTGCTACACATATTACACATATAAACACAAACACATGCAAGATGGCTGGAATACATTGTGGAACAGTGTGATAAAGCTTAGCCATATGAAAAGCCTACCCATGTACAGAACCTGACAGTAACTTGTAAGCCCTGGGTAATATGCACAATATATACTTAATAATTATGACTTTCATCATAATCTGAATGTTTCATACAGGTAATGCAAATGAAAAAGTAATCTTCATAAATGCATCTACATCTACTGCAACTACTGCATATAGTCTCATGGAGCAATGCTATACTGTATGAGCTGACACAGAAAGCATACACATATTCTAAATGACAACTGATTACTCAATAATCTCAGTTTAGCAATTTAGCATCTATCTTATCTGTGTTGTGACGCGAGTTGCATGGTGCAGTCTACAATGAGCCAGCAGGTGGGGGTGAGGAGGTGAGATGGTTGCTGCTGGCAGCGCTTGCAGACTTGGGGTAAAAAAAGGGGGGGTGGGTGTCATATGAAGGGATGTGTCCTGGGCACAGGCACAGCTGGGTTTTACTCCAGAGCTCATCTGCACTGGGATGGGCATCAGATTTCTGATGCCAACCTCTTCCTACACTGTGCCAATCTTCCACCCTCCTCTACTCTCCACTGTTCTCGCCCCTGGGTGAGTAACCCATGCAAAAAGAAAGATTGCCAAGAAAATTAAATTAAGCAAAAATAAATTCAGAGACAAAAAAAAACAAAAAACAATAATGTATGTAGTGATGTCAACACTGATATTACATCGAGACTATTGTCACATTACAATATACAAAAAAACATGATTATTTAGGTGTAAACATTAACATCATTTAACATTTAACAGTTATTAATTCCTGATGGTTAAGAACGTTATTTTACTATGTTAAGACTAGTACTAGATATTAGATTTAGGTCCATGCCCCAACATCCCATTCTCTCTCTCTCTTTCGCTCTCTCTCGCTCCCTAAGAGGACGCTACCTTGCTGGACTCTGGGCTTCTTGAACAAGCTGGCGGAGTGGCGCAGTTTGCACGCCCAGTTTTTGAATTTGCGAGTCCAGGATTTCTTGCTAACAGGATTTCTGATACTAGGACATGTCAGGTTTAGGCCAAAATATCCACCTCCTGCATTGTGCTTCTGCTGTCCATGCCGGAGGGGGATCGGATGCTGATTGGGGGGCCACGATGCGTCTCCAGTGGCACTGGTGTCAGAGTGTGGGGGTACAGCCTAAAACAGTTAAGACAATTAAGAGTGGCTGCATGGAGTTGAGACGTTCAAAACGGAGAGACACTCAAACATTTAAACGTAACAAATATCACAAACATCTGAAAAAGAACCGAGTGGAGTCCCATTTACACAGCTATACACTGAAATATAAACAGTAAAAATAATGTAAATTCAGTACAGTGAAAGACAAAATTGATAGAGAATTTACTCAAAATCTATTCTGTGGTATTCACTCACAAGAATGGTTGGTTCTCCTGGTACAGGTGGGTGCAGGGGCCCAGCAGAGTCATCCTGATTGGGAGGCAGAAGAGAGGTAGGCGGGGTGGACGAGGCAGAGGTGGAGGGGAAAGATGGGCCAGGCTGTTGCTCCACCGGGTCCAGCTCTGCAAAGTTGGGCACATCTGAGGAAGCTTCCTCTCCTGCCCCATCCCCCTCCGGGTCAGGGGAGGTGGAGGAGGAATGGGAGGTGGTGGAGGAGGTAGTGGAGGATGAGGAGTGAGGGGAAGTATCTGAGGAGGAGGCAGGTGGGGGGAAAGACAAGTGGTGGAGCGACTGTGGCTCAGATGACTCGTCTCCTCCTGCTGATGTGGAGGCAGCTGATGTAGGGCCAGAGGCAGCTCCTCCGGCCAGCGCTGCCCCGCTGCTGTACTCCTGATACAACAAGTTCCTCAGCTTTTCATCCAGAGTCTTTATGCGGTTGTCTACAAATTCAATTTTGGGGGGGCCTTCACTGTCTGACTCGGCCACAGAGGAGGGCTGGGCAGGGGATGGTGTCATTGTGAGAGAGAGAGAGGGTAAGGGGGCGTCAGCAGCGCCCAGATGGAGGGGTGGCAGAGAGGAGTCAGAGGAAGGGTGTAAAGGGGCAGAGTAGCTGCATGTGTCCTCTGTGAAGCTTGTCTCTCCTGTGGACACCTCTGACTCTGACATCTGTAAAGAAGACTGCTTCTGCAGTTGTAACTGCTGCTGTTTCTGGGGTGTGTCCATGGTTTTAACCACCTCTTGTTGCTGCTCAATGTGTTGCAGCTGTATATGTTGCTGTGCCAGCTCAGCAAGGATTTGGGTTTGTTGTGGGATCTGCTGTTGTGGTACAGGGCTAACGTTTAGCTGTGCCTGTTGAAGAAACTGTTGACTAATTGACAGGGGCAGGATTTGGCTTTGATCTGGCTTTAAAGCCGCTGCACCCATGAACAGCTGATGTTGCTGCTGCTGTAGCTGCTGTTGCACCATTTGCTGTTGCTGTAAGTGTATTGTCTGTTGTAGGTTTAACTGTTGCTGCTGCTGGTGATCAATGTGGGCCTGCTGTTGGGGCACTGCAGCAGCTTGGGGTGCCATAACCTGCTGTGGTAACTGCTGTAACTGAGGCTGTTGCAGCAACTGTGGGGTATACTGTGGTGTCTGCTGTTGAAGAAGGGGTTGTTGGGTCTGCTGCAGGGGCATAGGTGGCAGAAACTGCTGCAGAGGCACAGACTGTTGTAACAACTCGGTATGACCTGGTCGAGGCAGCACCTGCACCTCAGTCAGCTGTTGTGATATTTGTGTCTGCATTAATTGCTGATGTTGTAACTGCTGGAGAGACTGTTGCAGTGCTCGTTCCTGCTGCAGCTGAATTTGTTCTTGGTACACTTGATGTTGTGATTGTTGTTGTTGCTGTGGTGTTGCCTGCTGTATCTGTTGTGCCTGTTGTTCAAGCTGCATTGCCTGGAGTTGCTGTTGAACTGCTGGTACTTGCTGCTGTAATGCAGGCTGTACCTGTGGCTGTGGCTGTGATTGTGATTGTGGTTGTTGTGGGGCTGGTTTGGCCACCTGGGTGAGTGTCTGCTGCTGCTCCATGCTAAGTTGGCTTACCGCAGAAGAGGTCACTGCAGCAGCAGGAGGAGGGGAATGAAAAGAGGTTGAAGACTGGCCTGCTGCAGGCACACATGACCTTGGAGCAGTTATCACTGTATCCCCTATACTTTGACCTACAGTGGAGCAAGCACTGGTTCCAGGAGAAGTGAGCATATCAGGCAGAATGGTAGTGGGTGTGGGAGACACAACAATAGGAGCAGTGGACAAGGTGGGGAGGTTAGCAGCAGCAGGTATTGCTATGGATGAGGGAGCACTGGGAATTTGGTCAACAGAAGCTGAGATGAGGCTGCCTGAAGCAGTGACAGGGACAGAGGTTTCAAGAGTGGAGGCTGGTGCAGAGATGCTTTCAGAGGCTGTGGTGGGAGGAGCCGGGGCAGCGGTGGCTGAGGGGGCCATGGAGATAGGGGCTGAGACAGTGGAGACAGGAGGTGAGGTGGCAGAAAGGGTGGGGCAGGGAGGAGAGGCCATTCCAGTCAAGGACTCCAGACTCTGGGATCCTTCACTTTCTACAGCCGCAGAGAGGAACACATTGTTAGTTTCTATTATGCTGCCAACTCAGTCGTGTTAATAAGCTGCAGCATTAAAATTGACCTGGGTAGAGCTCACCATTCTCTGTTTTAGGAGACTGAGGTATCCTCGTTTCAGCAGTGGGTGGTGACGTGGCTGCTCCCTGGCTGGACAGAGAGTCTCTATGGCGGATGGTCTGGTTGATAAAGAAGCGCCAGCGTCCCACTGGGGAGGACTGGGGCACTGAGTCCACTGAAAATCATAAGGATATTTTACTAGTTATAACAAGTTAAGTTACAGAACATACAGCATTTTCTTATTCTGTACTGCCACCTTTTTGTGGATAAGAAAGGATATATTCATAACTCACTTGTAGAGCTAGTGGGAGTGCTCACATGCAACTGGTCAGTTGATCCAGTCTAATAAAGAAATAAAGATACAAATTCATCATTATTCAATAAAAAACAGAACAATAAGAGAAGAGAGAAGGTGATAGATGGAAATATGCAAATCAACATACCTGTGAATGTAGTTGAAGAATTTCGTGAGCTTTCTTAACTATGGCTCTAAGCTCCCCAACAAATGTCTCTTTCTCTACATCAAGGACAAAGTCCTCCTCCACCTACAACCAAAATGCAACCAAACAGCAATTATTAAGACACAGAATGATTACTTTTTAGCAAGCAATGCAGACTGTGGTAATACATGAGCAGTCTACCATGTAATCTGCTATGTCCTCTGGTGCATCCCCTTCAATGTCAAATTTAAATGTCACCATCTTGTTGCTATGGGTCTCCAACTGGCATTCCACCATATTGTCCCCACTGCCAGACACCTAGGGAGGACAAGACAACTTAACGTTATATACTTGTCCTATACATGAATTTAGCAATATACTGTAGGTGGTTATTTGTTGCCATTTGTTCACCTGGAGCATGCTCAGTTGAAACTGATGTGAAACTTTCTCGGGCCTCTGACAGGAAGCTCTTCTTTGAGTCTTTAATTTCTCCAACTTCCCATTGGCCAAGAGCTGAAGAGTTTCTTCTCCATTAGCTGGAACAGACCTGTGGGTGGTAAGGTAGTACGGGTGTTACACACCATCCCGTAAATGACAGGTCCCAGAGCAAGACACTGACCACATACTGTAACTGCATTGTCTGTAAGTCACTGAAAATAAGAACATTATCTAAAAGCCAAACAAGTATATGTAATACATATATTTGTTAACAACATGCTGTACAGTTGAGTATCTTATAACAAAAACAAACATTAATCTAAATGCATTATACAGGTATATTGGAAGAGACTGTTAACCACTATATAGGTGTGGGTGATACGGACAAACAATGGGCCTCATGCAGGAACCACTCGTATGGAAAGATTTGATCTTATGACACGTACAAGTGATTTAAGAGAATTTGTAGCGTTCACCAATTTTCTTGTACTTAAAATTTTCTCTTTGAAAAGTACAGTCTGCTTTTATCCATAGGGCACAAAACACTAATTTGACCTGAAATCATAATAATTTACTTACTGCTGAAATAAAATAAAATAAAATATGTAGCACAGACAAATTTAATGCTAAATTAATATTCTGTTCACCATATCATCATCATCATGACTTGCCAATTTACTGAGTTTTTATTTTTTATTTATTTTTTTAGATTATATGATTTTTGTTGGCATATTTCAGCACAGAAACTTACACATTGCTAGGAAAATTATCTCATTCTGACAGCTGCCTCACCTACTGTAGGCTATAATATGATCGCATCCAGTATTTCTGTGACTGTCACATGACCCCCTCTCAAATCAGTAACCAACTAACTTAGTGTTACTGCAGTGGCTCCATGCACCCTGCTGGTTAAATCCTTCCCTCTTTATTTCTGTCACATTGCTGCACATGTCAATGGCAGCTGAACTATTTATATGTTCTAATTGTTTTGGGTCCTCTAATGCCACTATACAGATACTGCTAAATTTGTCTGCTTATTTTCAGCAGTGGGATTTGAAGCTCCCCCCATGTGAAATTCTTCTTTTTACTATTTGGTAACATTTTTATGAATGAAACTTTCCCACAAATGAAGAGGAAAAGGCAGACTTAAATGGCAATTTTAGGGGCGTAGACCAGGCAAATGATAAAATCTCCTCCTCATGAAGAGGTGGCATTCATCAGGCTGAAACAAGTGATTTACGACAAGTTTGTCCAGTTAAGAGAGTTTGGTGAATCCAACTTGGAACTCGTATGAACAAGCCTCACAGAAAAGAATAAGAGAGGTTTAGGATAAGAATACAGAAATGTTCTTGCACGAGGCCCAATGTGTTTTACACTTAACATCTACATGTTTTTTTTGCCTTGTTCAGCTGCTTTCAAATTAAGGCTTTCAGAATCTCCCAGTATCAGTACTCACATAGTTTTTGTCTTGACGAATGGACATACTGCATGACTTCCATGCACCGACATAAAACATCAGACAGTAATGATATCAGACATACCCTGACGAAGAATGACGTTCTGTAGTTGACAGGTATGGACCATCCTGCAGAATAACATGAATACAGACACAAAGGAGTACGCAGGTACACAGAAAAAACACACATAAAACCATTAACATCAGATGCAAGTAAATCTATGATGTAATAATGGATATTACATTTTAGAACAAATGTACTGTTCAATGAATATACTCATGTTTTAAGAATTAAAATGTGTTACTTTGAATAAAAAAGCACAGTCAAAGCTTTTTCAAATAATTAGATATTATTAGCAGTATTCTCAATCATTCTGCCAGTATGTCAGCAAAATAAAATAATTTCTTAATTAATACAGCAAACTTTCATTCTTCCTGTACCTGAGCAATGCCCAGCAGGGAAAGGTCACAGTCTTGCAGCGAGGCTTGGGAGAGTTTGGGGGCATTAGAATCAAGCGATTGTAGAGTAGTGACAGGAGGAGGGGAGGTAGGTATAAAGTCGGCCTGCCCTGGTAAGGTTACTTGGGCCACTGGCAGAGATGTAGGCAGCTCTGGTGCAGGGACAGCAGCAGGATGGTGGGATGGTAGGGATGGGAGAGATGGTAGTGATGTTGGGGGACATGAGGTATGAGAGGGGCTGAGGGGCATTTGTTGTACAGGAAAGACAGCATGGGGCAGAACAGGCTGTTCAGCAATAGGTGTGTCAGTGTGTGTCTGAGTGTGAGAATGAGCCTGCGTCTGAACCTGTGTCTGTGTTTGGGAGTGTGATTGGGCCTGAATGCTGGTTTGTGTGTGTGTGTGAGCTGGCAGCATCTGCTTGGCCTGGTGCTGCGGAGACGGAGGGGCGCCTGCCACTAGATGACTATAGAGGGGCACGGTCCTGTTCTGGGACTGAGGCTCGGCCACATTACTGGGGACTATCTGTGCAGCAGGATTGTTCACCAGATGTGAAGCAGGTGGACACTGTGGGGGCAGCTGACTCTCATCAAGGGGTATCAAAGCCTGCTTTAGAGGAAGTGGTTGCTGGATGGGAGTTGGGATGGGCTGTTGCAGTAACTGGGACTGTGGAGGAGGTGGAGCTAGTGGTTGCTGCGCTTGAGAAAGCTTCTGTAGCTGTTGCTGGTATTGCCCAGTAGACTGAGGCATTGTAGGCTGGGAGATGGGCTGAATGACTGAAGGGTCAGCAGTGCTGCCTAGGGGCTGCTGCTGGGCCTGAACAACTGGATGTAGTGTTGTTTGGCCTGGAACATACGCTTGTCCAGCTTGCTGCACAGGATGATGAGTGGCAACAAAGTTTGCAGGATCGACTACAGAACTGCGACTATCTGTTATAGTTCCAACACTTCCAGCGGAGCCAGGAGACATAATCATCTGCTGATACTGCAGTACTGGCTCTTGCTGCTGTTGTGTAATATGAGTTACATCCTGTTGTACAGATGGCATGGCTTGGTGGGTAGGCTGAGGGACATACTGAGGGGGCAAAAGGCCAGCAGCAGCCTGAGCATGCACCTGGCTAGGTGGCTGGCCTTGAGTTTGTTGCTGGAGCTGGGGCTGCATGAGCCCAGGCTTTTGAGCATTTTGCTGAACAAGAGTCTCAAGTTGGATCTGACTGGGAATTGAGGTAATTGCAGCTGGAGGCTGAACAGTAGCTTGACTTTGTTGGCCCATCATCTGGATGTCTACAGTTGGGCCCTGGCCATGTGGTGGCTGGGACTGACTAATTGTCAGGTGCAGAGGCTGAGTCTGGATTAATGGCTGAGCAGTTACCTGGCTCTGTGCGGGAGCGGCAGGTCCTGGATAACTAGCCTGTAAAGGAATTTGCTGGGTCTGGATGATGCGAGTCTGTCCCTGGATCATTGCCGCTGGAGGAGTTACTTGGGCCTCAATCATAGCCTGAGCTGCTTGGACTGTGGACTGGGCTATAAACTGGACTGGTACCTGGCCCTGGTTCTGGGAATGAGTCTCACTTTGTCCTTGCTGGGTAAGGACCTGAGCTGGGACAACAGCAGACGTCTGGGCAGGGATCTGCGAAGTCTGAATTGCCATGGCGACCTGGGCCTGTGAGACAATTTGAGTTTGGTGCTGAATCACCTCAGTGCCGGCTGGAGCTCCAGCTGGCATATGTGGTTCCATTACAGAGTTGTGATGCTGCGGCTGGGCAACAAATGCTTGCTGCTGCTGGATCAATGCTGCTTGCTGTTGTTGCTCTATCACGTGCCGCTGTGTGAGAGTGGTATTTAGTTGTGGGATACACGCGTGCTGCATATCAGTTAGTTGCCGCTGAATCTGCTGCTCACTGTTACTTTGTGGAATAGGGACAGCCTCTTGTTTCTCCATTTTCTGAAGTTGAATGATGGCTGCTTGCTGCTGCTGCTCTTGAATCTGTTGCTGTATCAGAGCCTGCTGCTGTAATCTCTCTGCTTGTTGTTGTTGTAAGAGGACTTGTTGCTGCCGCTGCTGTTCTAACTGTTGTTGCAACAGAGCTTGTTGCTGCTGCTCTATCTGCTGCTTGAGTTGCACTTGTTGCTGCTCTTGTTGCAGTTGCTGTAGCTCAGCTTTCTGTTGTAACTGCTGCTGTTGTAAAATAGCCTGCTGTTGCAAATGCTGTTGTATCAGTGCTTGTTGCTGTTGTTGTTCCATTTGTAGGAGTAACGCTTGCTGCTGCAATTGTTGTTCCTTTTGCTGTTGAGTCTGCTGGGGTTTCTGCTGCAATACAAGTTGTTGCTGCTGTTGTCCACTTTGCTGTTGCTTCTCTGGTTCTTTTTGTATTCCAGCTTGGAGTTGTCCAATTTGTTGATATAACTGGTTCTGCTGCTGTTGTTGTACAAGAGCTTGCTGTTGCTGCTGCTGCTCTTGCTGTTGAATCAGAGCTTGCTGCTGTTGTTGATCCAACAATTGCTTGTGTATGAGTGCCTGCTGCTGCTCCAGTTGATGCTGTTGTAGTTGGGCCTGTTGTTGCTGCTGCTGAAGCAACGCTTTGTGTTGCTGCTGATCAAGCTGTTGCTGGACATACGTCTGATGTTGCTCAAGCAGTAAAGCTTGTTGTTGTTGCTGCTGTAACAGAGTTTGCTGTTGCTGAAGCTGTTGTTGCAGTTGTTGTGGCTGTATCATGGTCTGCTCACGAGGATCCCCTATTGGTTGCTGTTTGTAAGTCTGAGCTTGCTCCCCTGGCTGTGGTAATGACATAGCTCGCTGCTCCATACCTGTTTGTGTAGGTAATACTTGCTGCTGAGGACCTGTGGGGACAGGTGGAACAGGCTGTGGTACATAGATCTGCTGCTGAGGCTCATGTTGATGTTTCTGGACAGCTGTAGCTGAAAGGCTCTGTGGATGCTGTTCCGTTGGTGGCTGAGTGGCACTAACTTGTTGTTGTTCGATCAGAGTGGCCTGGGCCTCCATTTGCTGTTGCGGCTGCTGCTGAAGGCTGGAGGTCTGGGGATCCATCCCTATCTGTTGTTGTTGCACAATAGTCTGATGAGGGATCATGACAGGCTGTGTTTGCTGGGGTGCTGCCTGGGGAATTATGTCAGTGAGCTGCATGGGAGTGGCAGGGGGTTGGGTCTGCTGAGCGAGGGGCACAATGGTCCCCGACAGTCCAGCAGGATCACTGACTGACATGGATGTAGTGAGAATATTAATGGGTGCTTGTTGGGAAACAGGGGGTATGTATGACTGTGAGGGGGCCATTGACCCATGGGGAGTGGCAGTTTGAAATGCATCCGATGTTTGTGACTACTCAGTGATAATGACAGAATGATGATTGGTGTTGAAAGAAGAGGAAAAAGAAAGTAGTAGAAAAATTAGGTAAGAACAAGCTTTGGCAAGGAACATCAATTATCAACACATTTCATTTTTTACAACAGGGTTTCCCACAGTGTTTTATGGCAGAGGTGGGCAGCCTCAACTGAAATACACACCACACAGCTAAAAGTAGAAAAATAAATACACTTTAATGAAGTATTAATCAGTTAAATGATGAGAGAGGCTATTAGACCATTACATCTTACCACCTCTGCTAACTAATTCCCTGGGGCAAACCTTGTACAGCATTCAGTCAGATGGTAAATCTCAAGGGATTATGAGGATGATTTGTGGTTGGGTAAATAGTTATTTGAGGGAAAAGAACCCAGAATGTGGCAGAATAGTGGGACCATAGCTTTACTTCCATTAACAATAATGTTAAATGTTAGAGCCCTGGTGTAAATATGGCTTTCATTTTAATACAAATTAGTATCATCACCCTTTTCACCTGAAAATATTGTTGAGGGACACTTGGTGATACCTGTGGAACCATGGTACTGGGCTGAAGAAATGTCTGACCAACAGGGCCCCCTCCACTTTGGCCTATGGACATGCTGGACATACTAACAGTCTGGCCAATAGGCACACTTGGAACACTTCCACTCTCACCAATGAGGAGCATTTGAGGATGAGCCAATGGGCCAGTGCTCTGTAGTGCAAGAAAATAGTTAATGAACAATGCGGTTTATCAATATAATGTTTTCAAACAATGATGAACGAGGTGAAAACAACGTATAGACGTACAGGTGCCGTCGGGGGGAGAGTAGTCTGGGTGTGGGAGAATGATTCCCCTTGCTGAGAGTACGCCTGGCTCTGTCCGCTTGCATAAGATTCACAGCTGGCGGACCCAATGCTCTCACCTTAAGAAGAAATGTAAAAATGTAAACTACACATACTTGTCCCAGTCATAATATTCATTCATTCAGTTATTCGGTTAACTCCCACCATGTCCTGTTAACTCATAACGTACCTAACGTACTAATAAACCCCTGGCGTATGAAATATATCATGAAGGTGCATACTCTACCTGGCAGACCAAGGGTTGTCCCACTGAAAATATGTTGCTGCCTGACATGCTGGTCCACTTCAGGCAGCTCCTCGGACTCCTGCCCTCCTCCTCCTGCTCCTCCCCCTCCTGTCTGTCCAGCTGCCCCTGGCCCCAGTGAGGACGGGCAGGATGGATGAGAAAAGGTGTGGGAGGTGAGAGTGGAGTCTCTTCTTTCTTCAAAGCCCTGCTGCTGCTGGAGGAGCTGCTGCTGTCGACGCTCCCGTGACTTTTTGATTAGATTTACTCGGTCCCGGATGGATTTTCCCACCACCTTGGCATCACTCTCATGGAAGAATCCTGACTTCACCTTAGAGAGAGAGAGAGAGAGAGAGTTATTAATGACTAGAGGTAGGCTACGAGGGAATCTAGGTCAGACGGAGGTACCTTTAAATGGCTGATAAATGAGCACCTCCTCACCTGACCTTCTTTCAAGCTTTGAAGCATCAAAGCCTTTTCCCAGCCTGCCCTATCCCACACTGGACACCCATGAACCCCCTTTCTACAAGTCAGGCATGAATTGTTATCTCACCATCTCTAGAGCCACTTCCTCAGCGCTATCATTCTCCAGGTCATAGCTGAACTCGATGGCCTCATTGTCTTTGTGCTTCCCCTTTAGCTTCTTGGGCTCTTCAACCCAAATCCGGAGAGCCAGACAGTCCTGGGTGCCTGTGTCCTCCTCTGCCAGCTCCACCCGGACCCCTGTGTCCTCCCCGAAGAAGGCGTGGTTCAGTAGGTCTCGGATAGAGAGTCTGTCAAGGGAGAGACAACAAAAGGAGCAGGGATGGTGAAACAGGTGTGTTTTATGATTGCCCAATCAGGAATCCTGCATGAGACAGTGCAGTATGTCATGTTATGATGGTAAAACCTGCTTACCTCTGGCTCTTGTTCTGACGAATGCAGCCTTCAATGATCTCTTTGATCTCTGGGTCATTCACTTTATCAAAGCTGGCTGGCTTTATGCCCTGCAGAAAAACAAATGACAAATTAATTGCATTAACAGGAAATTATGGAATTAGGTTTGGGGATAGAATATATATAATCATTGAACACATTTTCACCATGGGGCCAGATAGTTGGGATTGCATTGAAATAAACCTCTAAAGAATTAGGTCTACACATGTGATCACCACAAATGTGCTGAGTTTGTATGAGAGTAATGCAGTCAAAGAGACTCACGCTTTATTGAACCTCTGGCCCAAGTTATCAGACAGGAAAGAGCTTTGGAGGGTATAACTATAGGAGGAGTAGAATATAAAATCTGTTTGTATGCGTATGACGTATTGGTAACACTCCAAAATCCAGGCTCTGGGGTACCTCTGTTGATGAATATTTGATGTATGGGAGTTACTCTGGATATGTACTTAATGTTCACAAAATGCATTATTTAACTATGTCCCCACTCAAGAGCTGGTGAATAGGTATAATTTTATTTTTTCTATGTACTAAATTGGCCAGCTTATGATCCACACTTCATGAACTGTGACCAGCATTGTACGATGACAGATATAGGCAATAGACCCAACGCGGCATTACCACCCTCTGCAGAATTGTATCTAACTTTCTGAATCTATGCCAGTCATTTGAACTGATTAGACCGGATTATTATAGGTACTTACAGGTCCGCCATTTTTTTCTAAAGGAGATTAGAGGTCCCATTCCTGAAAACCCCTCACAAATGACTTAGATATTTATAGATGCTTATAAAGGCAAAAATAACAAAGGGATTATAGGCAAATTATACAAGGGCATCACCTCAATGAACAAAAAGTCAACAAATTATATAAGGCAGTGTTAGGAAAAAGAGATGAGGATGGAAATGCCTGAGGAGGTGTGGCTACATATCTGGGAAACTCAGTGTACCTCCATCAATTTTTTTTTTTTTGGAAAGATTTAATTCAGTTCTTTATAACCCCTAAGCAGAAATCCAAATGGACTGGGTCCCAGTGCTCTTGCACCCTATGTGGATCAGAAAAAGTGGACCATGTCCACATAATTTGGTATCGTCCAAATATTTAACCTTTTGGGGAGAAAGCGGGATGCTTAATATCAAGGATACTGGGCTTTAGTATTGATGTGTAATTTTTCTCTTTGTATCTTGGAGTTATTTCTGAAGGTTTGTGTAAAAGTGATATCTACCTGCTGAAGATATCACAATATGGACCTTTTTATGGGCACTGTGAACTACCTACACTCCATGGAAAATATGACTTACACCCTCCGTCTACAGGAAGCCGAAGGTGAAAAATACTGGATGAAATGGGATTGTTACTTAAACCCCTGTGTAATGAACTGTACCTGCGTATCTGTCTCTGATGTTAGGTGACCTCAGTGTAGCTCTCATGTTTCTGTTCTACACTTCTGTTTGTTAAATTGAAAATTCTATTAAAAAGGTTTTGTTTTTTTTAAAGAAAAAAAGCGAGACTCACGCTTGTGACTTTGCGATAGATCTGAGCAGCATTTTGGCACTCAGAGTAGGGGTATTCTGAAGTGGCCATCTCCAGCATGCACATCCCAAAGGCGTAAACATCCACAGACTCATCGTAGTGCTCCTCATACATCTCTGGAGCCATGAACTCCGGGGTTCCTGTTAAGACCAGATTGTGGTTCACAGTCAATAACAAGCAGAGCAGCTAAAATACTATTTCACCAATATCACTGTTTGCAGTCTGTATTTACTGTCACTAATGGTGTCCACAGAGCACTAATGCCCCAAAGTCAATGGAAGAACTGAAATTCATTTGAAACTCTGATAACAATCTTCCTGGCGATTGCTCTTGTTTCCTGAGTTAAACTTTATTGAGCTAAATGGTACTCACAGTGCATTGCTTAAGTTGGCTCACAGAGCCAATATCTCATCAGTGGTCTCTGTTTACATTAAGTGCTGCCCACATGGATTTTTGAGTGACCCTTTCAATAATAATCTATACTCCTAGGCAGCTGAGGCCCTCTGTAAAAATCTGAACAGTGCTGAATGAAAAGAAAAGTATATTTATAGGCCCTGACTCAGTTTGCTGATGTAGCTACTTTATGTCTGGCATTGTTCTCGGAAGTAATTGGTCTACTTATGTAGCCTACCTATGACACTCTTGGCAAAGGAGGTCCGCATAAGAGTGGCCAGTCCCAGGTCACCTATCTTGACGGAGCCTGTGGGTCCTGTTATGAAGATGTTGTCACACTTGAGGTCCCGGTGGACTATTGGAGGAGTCCTGGTGTGAAGGAAGTGAAGGCCCTTCAGGATTTGCCTACACCAGCTCCTCAGGACTTTGGGTTTCATCACCTTAAAGCGCTTCAGATAACTGTGCAGAGAGAACAAAAGCAGGATTTTGTAGTCAAACTCAAAAAAATATTGTCAATCAACCACTGATAGACAGCTAGATGATCACCATGAGAGACAAAACAATATTATAAACACCTTTGAATTTCAATGCATCATGATAATGGGACATGCAACTTCACTTGAATAACTCAAAATATTATATTGTACATAATGAATTTTGATTAATTAACTTAATTTTCTTCTCCATACAGATAATTGAAGTGTTTGCTGTATCAAAGTTTGTTCTTTTGAAGTGTGTACAGTATGACTTACTAAAATGAAAAGAAAATATCCCACCAGTACTCCTTGCTGAAGCTTTGAGCCATGTAATCTTTTTGTTGATTTTTGGGAGAAGATTGAGCAGCACCGCCAAATATTTACTGAACAATGGAGCCATGTGTTGATATTTGCTAACTATGAAGGCACGTTTACAGCTATTGGTGTGCACAGTAGCTAAAATTAACACTGCTACAGATGACATCAGTCAGAGAAACTATCTAGACCTTTAAAAGACATGTAAATGATGTTATATACTGTACATCAGCTTTGTTATTTTATTTACAGTACAGAGCTGCCACCTGTGGGTGACATTTACTCTAGTGGGTGCCATGACAATGGCAAGAAATACAGAAAGGCATACTGGGATTAGAGGATTTTGTGTCAATCAGAGACTATGGCTGAAATTTTCTTTTTAATAAAATGAAACAACAATAAAACTAAATGACGCAATAATAGTGAGCTGTCACTGAGTGAAGAATAATAGATATGATAGATAGGTTGTGCTAACGTTTTGAGTGTTCCTGAAGTCATGAGTTCAGTGACCAGTACGATGCACTTCTTGCCGCGGAGCGCAGACTCCCAGGAATCATAGAAACGGACGATGTTGGGGTGCTGAAGCCCCTTAAGCATCTCGGCCTCCTCCTTGAAGCGTTGTTGCTCTGCCTTGGTCAGCTTGCGGTCCTGGGGTGAGAGGTACACACCAAGTTATATGGCATGAACATGAACATTTGCTTCCCTCTAGCTTTAGGGTGAGCTTTTTCTATATAATGCCTGGCAATTCCAAAACTGCAAAAACTGCTTCATTTATTTCCATAAGCCGTGCAAGAATGCTGCCACTCGATTCTGTTCAGAGCCCCAAAACATCATGAGGCTACCTGACACTACACACATATGACTGTGCACTAACACCTACTGCCACTAGATGGTAGGAGTAATACAGAGTTGCAGCAGTGTTGAGACAACACCCAAGCCCTAGCTTTATAAAACACATTTGCACTGCATCTGCCACACATCCCCAGAATGGACGCGGCGGAAATCCAATTCATTGGCACGAGCAGCATCCCACAGGAACAGAGACAGTCATTGACTAATCCTTCTGTTAAACACTGGTGCATAGGTTATTTATAAGACCTAAGACTCACTCATATTACGCAGTGAAGGTGTTCTGTTCTGCAGCTAAAAAAATAATGCATTTCTTGTATTATGTCCTGTATTACTTGTGTATTCGTATGTATTCTTCTGTTTCTTCTGTTTTCTTAAACCATTGGTGCTCTCACCAATACCATCTGCAGTATTCAGACAAAAAATACACATATCTTTAAATTCCCTGAATATCAAGTCAATAGGAAATAGCCTTTATGAATATGCAAGTAATGTGATGGTGATATAATATTGAACAATCAAACACGATGCTAACAATCAAAGCATTTTGAACCTGACTGGCCCCACTGAGTCAGTGTGTATTTTTAGACTTGTCACAAGCAACTGTTGATGTCTGCCCATGTCATCATGAATTTCAGGTCTGTTGTCTTTTGACCTTTATTGACCTTGTGACTTGCTGTTTGACGATGTTATTCGATGGTACTGAAAAGTTTGAAAAGAACACAATCTTAAAATAGGTCACTGCCCCGTGTTTGTATTTAACAATAGGCAACCTTTAACCATTTATGTAAAAGCAAAATATAAGAAAAGGAAAACCAAAACAGTGCGTCTAACTTAATATCTGCAAGGGAGTCGGATGGCAGACACTGTCGTGTCACAAACAGACCTCACTATAAATAGAAGTCATCATAACACTGGCTTTCCACTGATCGATTCCATTGATGTTGAGCTTTTTGCTTTAAACAAAGCTCCCCAAAGGGAGGTGGTGTACTGCAGATGTTTGGATGCAAATAAACAGATTTTCATGTAATGCAGTTTCTCTGACCCTACGTCTATCTTTATACTAATGGCGTGCCTGTGCCCCTCTTCCCCCGTGCCTGTGTTTCATCTTTTCACATAGCTTTTGCTCTCTGTGTCTATACTGGTTCAGTGTCCTTTTCTGGAAGTACTGGTGGAGGCAATCTCTCCACCCCTCCCCTCTCAACAGGGAAGTAGCATCAACAAAAAGGCTTTTCCTCTTTGCACAATTATGGCTAAGAATAAGTTGCCCAGCCTAGGTCTACTTTCATGCTCTCATTCCTTTAACACCTCATGTTGCTATGTGCATGCATGCTTATGCAATTGTGTGTGTGTACCTGACTGTGTGCAGGTGTGTCTAACCATGCATAGGTTGCAATGCTGCCTGTCTCTACAGTACCTCTGCCCATATCTACAGATGCCTTCTTTCTGATGTGCTTTATTTTGTCAGGGAGTACAGCCTCTGTTTGGGTGCCTCTGTCCTCTGTCTCACTCCTCAGTCAGAGCATCACTCTGCCTCACTGTCTGGCACAGTGTCAGACAGAGTGCTTGCCTGTGTGTCCCTGTATGCTGCCTCCTCAGCGTCTAATGTGTCTCCCTCTGAGCGGCGTATGAGACAGCCTTAGGGTCGCCAAAGGTCACAAAAAGTTCAGATAGTGAGATTGTGTCTAGACAGACTCGCACAAACCTACTACACACAAACAGAGGCACAACAACAACAAAAACATCTCTAGAAAAAAGGGCAATGCACGCTCCTCAAGTGTGTCACAGTCCTCTTTCAATTGCAGAGACTGTTTAACACACCCAAATACAATTACTGCTGTTAGGAGGCCTCACTCACACTGACCTATGTGATAAATGAAGCAAACTCAGTAAACACTTGAAAATGATGGCAATAATCTGTAATTGTATGCTACAGTACATTAGTCCATCTTTGGTACAACAGCAACTCACAAAAACAGATCTGACAAACAAAATGGCACATTGCCACCACGGGGGCAGAACAGTCTCTTAACCATCATATAAATGGAAATGAGGACGCAACAGAGAAACAAGTGAGGGAGAGAAAGGGCAGCTTGCGTGCCCATGACACAGCCCTATAGTGACTGGCCGGGTCTTTCTTCCTCTAAATCAGCCTGGTTGTTCTCCATTTCTGCAACCTTATGAAGTAAATACTCTAGTGTTTAAGCACATGGTAATATAGAAAGAATAATCATTATAACTCTCAAAAATTCTAAGTATATGTATATGTAAATGCCAAAAAGCTGTTAATGAGTGTAGTAGTCTGTATTAGGGACTTCTGGGGGAAGTTATCCTAGTGAATATAGGATATATAGGACACACACACACACACACATATATATATACATATATATATATATATATATATATACTTTGGGTGTTCTTGTTATTTTGGCCACACCTGCATAGTCAGTTTGGTCATGTAATGTTGTTGTCACATGGCACCAAGTACTAAACAGAGTAGGACCATGAGATTTTTTTGGATCAGACATCTGGTAGAGCAGAAGGTCAAGCTGCAGGTTAAGTAACTTCATAAAACAGGACAGGATATAGCTTACAAGGTACATTTGCTAAATGGTGTGAAGCTGGGGTCATGAATGCCAAAGCATGTGAGCTCTAAATCATCTATTTTAGCAAACACTGCATGAGTATCAGATATCATACAGGCAAGATGAACTAGCTTCCCTGACGACACTTGTCTGAAGGAGGAGTGGGCCTCAGCTACAGTGGGATACATAGGGCTGATTTAGGGCACTCTCAACTAATAGGGGAGCATTATTCTTGCCTTATGAGGGTGTGTATGTAGTGTGTATGGCCCAGTGTGGGAGTAAGCATGTCAGTGTTTGAAAATCCAAGGTGGCGAGTGGCTAGGATTAGATTAAGCTACAACAGCTCAGACTAACAAGATAGCTTGCTGGAAAAGGGCTGGCCCACACGCCGGATTAGAACCCCAGGCCAGTGGGTCAAGTTCACTAACCTTCATAGATGGCTTTAGCCAATGCACTGCACTAGCCATTTCTTCAATAGCAGGAGGTCTTCATATCTCTATGTTTTAAAGCTACGGTACCTGTGCTGTACGGTGGCAGAGGCAACTTCAGTGCCATAATGTAAACTGGCATCTAAGATACACAACATCTCAGTTATGGTAGATCCAAGAAACCACACGTGAACAAAAGTGTAAATACAAATGTTTACTTTATGTCATATTATGTCTATAAACAAGTCTGCTCCTCATAAAGAAAGGTCTGCAAAGGTTTAATAATGGACATCAATGCTACCTTACAAATTAATCTTAAAATCTGTCTCAGTGGACCTTTTGTGGCATTCCCTCTTTTGTCATTTGCCTTAATCACATGTCATAATAATTTGATCACAAGTGCTTCAGATTTATTGAATTCTGATTAGGCTATACAGTTAATGCCGGTGTTATGTGGTAATGAAAACATTCAATAGCAATTGAATCTCCGCTGCCGGTTAGGTAATGTGGATACAGCCTGAGGGGCACTTGCCAACTGTCAGTGCCCTAGTTGAGCATGCATCTGGTCAGTTTGGTTGGATCGATTCCATCCGGGTCTAGTCAGTTCAGCTGTAGTCCATTTGATTTCGCCTCTCCTAATTTTAGTCACCCATCAATAGTCTGTCTCTGCTTTACCTGGTCTAACCCAGGACAATCTCCAACTCCTCCCTTTTGCTGTTGCTATTTGTTACACTGAGCCAAAGAATTAAAAAACACCTTTTGTAAATATTGCTAAGTCTTTCTTCACATATTGTTCTCTTTCATCAGAGCCTGCATTGATTATTCTTATTAAAGTATAGGAAAACAGCTATTATTTCTGATCAACAAGAGGCAGGCGACCAGAGATGATCTCTCAACCTTATGGACGGCTCAATTATCATGATGTCAACTGTTGAACTCATCTCGACTGCATATAGGACTGTATAAGAGACTCTGTTTCACAGGGGCTGCACACTGAACTGTAGTGTTAATATTACCCTTAACCAAACTCCAAACAACCAAAGTCCAAGTTCTCTAATGGCCTTAATAAGGATGAGCCTTTTTACTAAGAAACATGGCACGTTGTTTGTAGCAGGTAACCTCCTAAGTTGCAGACGGCTCTATAACAATACATGCTAATCAAATACATGAAATATAAGGTGGTAATCATCATCATGGCAACCTTCAGTGCTGCAGACATGAATGCTGGTCTAGTGTTTGTAGTCCTGTGAGTGTGGCTGGACATGATCTGAGCTGAGCTGGACCAGTCTGGGATGACTGGGTTGAACCAGTCTGGTTTCTGCCGCCCGTGTTATGCTGTCTGTGCAGGGTTTTTGTTCCAGCCTTACAGGCACCCACTGTAATTAACTCCCCTGGATCACTCTGCATGCTCACTCACACAGACAAAAAGTGATGGAGGGAGAGATGGGGTGGGGGGTGAGAGAGGAAGGGGTGAGGGAGGGTGATAGGCAGACACATACAGTGGCATATGTTGACACAGACGCGCAGAGAGCAACAGCTTGCATGCAGAAATGTACTACATGTACAAGACACACGCAAACACATCCACTTAGGGTGACGGATGGCAAAATATAAGACTGAAGCAATAGCCAGGGAGATATATTGCTCTGCCCTTTTAGGCATGGAATTCCCAGGGAAACGGAGAGGAAAGAAGAGAGATGGTGTCCGCACTGTGAACTTTAATTAAACACTCTTTCAAGCTGCACTTGGACAGCTAATCCCCTGGCTTCCCTCGCATGGTGGACACAGAAGGAGAGGAGCTAGGTGCTCCCAGGCTGCAGTCTCACAGGATAGTGGAGACATAGCATCAAATAGTGCATTGGCTAGTCATGTACAGGCTGTTTATCCTCCTATCCCATTCGGTTCCTTCAAATTGGGAGCGTTGCACAGTCTGTCCATGGTCTTATGGCATTATGATACATGGACAGAATGTCTTCTGTCTGCGCCTGCTGTTTGATTACTGGGACCTGCGCTTAAAATTGGAAATGACTGCTGCTTGAAGAGTGTAAAGAATTGAGTTAACTTATGAAACCCAAGTTGTTTGTCTTTTACAACAATTAACACATTTTAGACAAGAATATTTTTTATTATTATCCTTAATTGAGATGAATCCACACTGTACTCTGTTATTGAAGATTGCCCATCTTTGCATCCAACACCAGCAGGACACATTAATGCTTGCGTCATTATTAACACAGCAAGCCAATCATATCTAAATTATTATTATTCTGATTACTATTGTTCACTTTAATGCCACATTGCGTTGAAACTGTGCATAAGCTTTGGTTAGGTGGCGTAAATAGGACGGATCATGTGACCTGAGTGACTAGAACGTTGCACTGAATGTGGCACTGGATCCATCTATAGACGTGTGACCAGGCCACTGTGTACTGTCTGTGTGTATGTGAATGTGTGTGTGTGTGCATGTGTCTCCCTGCATGTGGTAACTTAGCGTTAGCTACACGACTGCTCTCTGGGAGGGATGCCATGGTAATCCTCTGTTTGGCTCGTCGTCTCCCCCTCTGCCTCTCTCTCTCTCTCTCTCTCTCTCTCTCTCTCTCTCTCCCCCACTCATCATCACCTCCTGTGTCTCTCCCTTTTCTTTCTCACACTGTCTTTTCCCCTTCTCCTTGCTGTTGCTCTGTGTGTCAGAATCTCAGTCTGTTTTTCTCTAAAAGGCTGTCTTCCTATCTGTATATATATAAAACTGAATTAGACAATAAAATATGCATCAAGTGTTTCCAATTGTCTCAGTAATTTCTGACTGATGTAGCCAGTAATGGCCTCGTGTTTCATAAACAAATAACCAGTAAAAACTATTTTTTCTCCATGAGATTTACTGTGACCTAATGCATTTGTGGAGACAAAATTGGATATCACAGATTCAATATGGGTGCACAAATCAGCTTAAGCCTACTGTCTTTTCATTTTCAGTGCTTTACCAGCTCAGATTTGCTCACAGCCCTGAGCCAAGGCAAAATACAGTGCGGTGCTTTGTTGGTGTCATGAAAGAATGCTGTCTGGTGGCAAAATATATTTATGATAACATTATTACTGAAGGTGAAACATGCCACCTTTGCAGGCTGAGCAGATCTCTTGAAAAAAGAACACATCAAGTACTTAAGTATAGACTGAACAGGAGCTGCGGCAGTATGATACATCAAGCAGCAAAGCCCACCTGCTGACGTGAAGCTGATTCACTAGGTGTTGGAGTAAAACCAGAAAAGGTGATGGGGACATGCCTGCTGCTTGTGAGTCCAGCGGACAGAGCCTGATCTCAAGGATTAGTCAAGGATCTTGTTTTGGAATTAGCTCCAAACCAAACACATGACTGACTTTTCTCACACAAAGCCAGCAGTCAAATCAGATGGCTCACCAACACTGCTCTCTATTGTGGGGCCAAGAATCAGAGAGATGCATTTTTGTTCTCCCACCACATGTTGAATTCACACCATCTAACAATGTTTCCCATTACTTCTCAGCATAATAAATCCGGTTGTCTACCGTATGTAAAGACTTTGACAGTGCTCTGCTTTTGAGTATTTATCAAATTTCATTATGTTCCTCCCACCGCAATGTCAACGCATGACAAAGAGTTTCTAACAGTAATGTTTGCTGTTGTTACACCTACATTTGCTACAGTGTTCCTATTTTCCTCTGTGCTCACAAAAGGCATCCCATTCAGAGCTTCCCTTTCACATGACTATTTCCATTTCATACCTCATTACATTACACAACAGACAAGAGTAGGCTGTGACATGTACTGTAGCCTCAGCTATACCCGGGAGCATGTTAAAGCCAAATTAGCAACATAATGTTGACCATAAACTTTATAATAAGAACCTTAACATTTTTTTAATTTTTGATACATGTTGACTGCTTGATTAGTGATAAAATTTGCTTCTTAAAAAGCAATTTCCATAAAGTAACACGGCTTTTAGACCTTTCAGGATGTTTCTTCTCAAGAGTTGTGAGGACTCCATTGCCTCATTTAAAACACTACACCTAAAACATAGTGTCATTGATGCTATCCCTAAAATGAATATTTCCTTTAAGTTTCACGGATGAACACAATTCAAGCTAATGCAGGAAACGTTGTTTCTAATAGGATACCCTATCACAACAAGCTGAAGCGCTAACAGCCCACGATTCTATTATTCATAACCGTCCTAGAAAAGGCAAAGCCTCCACTTTCACTTTGTGCTGTCACTTAACTACAAGCGATGCTCCTCCTTTTCACCCCGGTCTCCATTGAACTGCAGTCTCGCAGTGTGAATAGCAAGCAGACAACGAGCTGAGATTAAACAGATTGCAGGAGGAAGAGCTCCTGGGAAACATCTAATACTATTCACTTCAAAAGAGCAACACTGGGCTTAAAGCTCTCCAAAGCACACTAATTGGAAATATTATTTGTTAATATAAAGTATTTCCATTTACCTCTCAGGGTTGTGTACACATTCTGGATTATTTAAGTGCATTGATTATTTTATGTTCATCTTTATAATGTATAATTATGGTAGAATATTTGGCATCATGGTGTGAAAAGAAAAGAGTCTTACCTGAAGTTCACACCAAGCCACCTCCACCCAAGTCTCTGTGTCCAGGCCTTTATACACAGTCTTGAAGGCTCCTCTGCCCAGTTCAATGTCAAACTTGAGGAACCTGCCTCCAGGAGAGGTGGCCACAGCCTTCATCTCCGCCTCCTCCTCCTGCTCACGGTCCCTCTCCTTCCCCCTCTGGGTGGGTGCGGAGGAAGGAGCATCCTTGCCAGGCTCCTGGCTGGAGCTGGGGCAGGATGGGTCATGGCCCAGGGCAGCTGAGGATGAAGGAGTCCCTTGCTGCTGGGCACTGCTGGTGAAGACTGAGTCTGAGGAGCGCAGCTCCAGGTGGGGGGCACTGTGGGGCGCCTCTGGGGGCACCGCCACCTCATCATCCTCCTCACAAATCTCCACACTCTTCCTGAAGAAGCGCTTCTCCCTCCTCACTCGTTTCTGGCCAGTGTCCACAGGTAAGGAGGGTGTGGGGAATGAAATCGGTCTGACTGGGTTCTCCTCACCCGCCTGGCTGGCCTCCCCTCCTCCTCCTCCTCCTTGGATTCCTCCATTCTTTCCGCCTGTCGCTTTCCTCTCCTGAGTCCGGGAGGAGGGGAAGTCCGAGGGGGTGCTGTGTGTCCTCTCCCTCTGTGGGTCGGCCCTGCCCTCCCGCTCCGTGTCCTCCTCCCTCTGTCCATCAGGTGTCTCCGAGGAGTCCTCGGTGCCTGTGGGCTCTCCTGGGTCAGTAGCCATGGGGAATGGCCTTTCCCACCCCTCCTCGACCTCCTCCTCCTCCTCCAAACCTTTGCTCCTCCGTCAGTCCCCGTCTCTCTCTCTTTCTGTGGTCACCCACTCACCCCTTCTAGTCTGTCAGGCTGTTCTTCCAGTAACTTCTCCCACTGTTCCTCCGCTCTCTGCCTCTCTGTCTTGTTTTATTAGATGCTGTGTAGTAGCACAGGAGGGTGAGACCACAGCTGTTAGGAAATAGTTTCTGTTCTCACTTTCCTCCTCACCATTTCCTACATTTTCTTTAGAACCCACTTAGGTGCAGTACCAATCAAAGTAAACCACACGTCTCCCAGCTCTTACAAACACACACTAAACCAGGAGTTTTTTTCAAGCCTGTTGGGAAAGCTGCAGTGTTTTTCTTTCAAACAGTTGTGTGAATATCTTCAAGTAAACCCTGCAAGACAAAAACAAAACATTGCATTAATATTCAGACAGTCAGAGGAGGGAATTATTGTCATGTTGTTGCCATATTTAACTCTCTTAAGAAGAATAAGTGGGATACTGTTTGTATATGATGAGATACATTTGAATAGGAAAGTCACAGGGTCCCCTATAATTTAGAGGGACAAAATGTGACAAAAACATCAAAGAAATAAGCTCACAGAAAATCCTTGCAGCACCTTTGTAAGGAAATGGACTATCAGAGTAGCCCAGTAAGCCAAAAGTATGTGTACATTGGATAGGAGAGTTGTAACTGAACAGCTCTTGTGAGTCTTGTAAGGCCAATCACTGCTAATTCTTGCAAAGAGAGACTGTATTCCCCTTGAAAATGTGAGGTGTTGATTGCCTGTAAAACTCTGGCTAACGCATTTGTAGCAATTAAGCTCAGTGGGTAGCAAAATGTTGCAAACATTACAGAAAACCTCTCCATAACTGCTGCAATGTTTCCAGTAATCAGACACAGGGTAAAACTTCAGAAAGTAGAAAATGTCCCTAAATGGGTTTTTTTTTTAACCACAGCCGCTTGCCAAAGTGACCTGAGGTAATTAATTGGACGATGTTAATTCAAACTCAGTAGTGAACTCTGGCAACCACAACGTGTACCCATATATGGTAAGAATATCCCAAAACCCATATAGGAGAGCAACCATTTAATCTGCTTAACCTGCCAAACAAACACTTCATCTTTGTTATGGGCTAAACTTTGACACTTAAAGCAAAGAGTCCTCAAATAATATCCCGCTAGCCTGGTCAAGGATTACACATGGCTTCATCAATCATCGAGTGCACGTTTATCGGCGCCTTGTGACTTAAGCTGTGTTCAACGGCTCCATTAGTCAACAGAAAGCTGCAATTAGGAGTACGTGATCCCAACCATTAAATATGGACAATGAACTATGGGCCAGTTGCGTGTGAATAATTCATACGCAGAGGGACTGTCGAACTACACTGGAGTGAGTGACTACCACGCATCTGCAACAAAGGGCTCATAAATATACACAACTATGATTATGATTATCATCAGCACAGGCATCAGCCGACAGTATTACTCGCGTACTGCGTACCCAGTCGACCATTCAGACAGGGTGATAATAGGCAGTTTTAAATTGGCCCTTGGTATTATCCTCTGCCAGCAGAAGGTGAAACTGAGCACAGCAGGTTTCCTCTGGTATGGCAATAGCCCTGCAATGCTGTAACTCATTCACATGGGTTCGTGTGTGTGTGTGTGAGAGAGAGAGAGTGTGTGTACACTAGTGGGCATCTTTTTGATGACATCTTTATCTTCACTTCTCCTCTATCACTCTCCATCTGTCCCTATAGGTAGGTATTATATCACCTCTGCCTTCTGACAGCCAAGTGGCTGCATCAGAGCTGTTTCATTAAGACACCAGCCAGCCTGAAGTTACCCTGGAGCCAAAATCTAAAAGACAGGGTTGGGATACCAGTTGCAACAAAGCCATTTATAAGCAGCTGATCTTACAGGAAGATGGCGTGCTAATGCATACCAACAACAAAAGCTGCGCTCAAGGAATGTGGCTGTACCAGGAGTGTAATGGCTCAGTAAATGCAAAGTAAAAAGTGCAGTCCGGGTCAGGTTATTAACTCACTTTGCATATTAGTTTACAACTCAACACATATTACTTTACAACTTAACACGTGGGACTTTCACAGGTAACTGTATGCACCCCGGTCTACGGTTACAGCACTCTTAGGTATGAAGCTACCCACCAGGACCGCATGTACAATCTATCTTGGCCCCTGGAATGTGTTTTTCACTGACAGACAAGCTCAGTCAAAGTCACAGCAGCAAGCCTATAGACGTTTTTCTTCAATTTTCTCGTCTAGTGGCTCACAGCAGCTATTATCTCTTTTATAACGCGGTCATTAGCACTCACATCAAGCCTGTTGTCTCTCCAGCCTCAAAGGCAGAGGAGTCTGACACGCAATGCTTGTAGCTGTCAGTCAAATTCAAAACACAATAGGCTGATATTAGACCAACTGCTAAGAGGCTCCTGGCGAACAAGACAGAATTCCAGTTCAGCAACATACTCTAAGAGACAGACTGTAATTAGCATTAAGCAAGCAGCTTCCCACGACACACTTCACACCTAATACCATAATGCAACAAAACTAATTATGAAATCATTGACGCATATGAGTGGGTAATATGGATACAACTGTCTTTACATTATACTGTGTGTGATTTCAAATTGGCAAAGTGATATACATTGTTATATAGGTAATTTTCTGGAATTTTGAACGAGAACCCATTTCTAAATAAATAAAATATCGTATGGGAGTGTTTGTTTTTAGCTAATCCAGTGAACTAAATATGTGACAAACTGAGGTACTTCATTGTTAGTATGTAAAATCCTGTAAATCCAGTATTGCCACAAGGCAGTCCTGCTATTTGGCCCATGATGGCCTGATACAACCTGACATTACTGTAAAGTGATAGCTACTGTATAGCAGATACTGTATAGCAAAATACAGTTGACTACCATTTGACAAATCTCTGTTGTGGCTATCGTCATATTGCCCAACCCTACTGCAAGAATAGGGCTGTAACTAATGATTATTTTCATTTTTATTTTGATCAATTTGCCAGATAATGTGGGTCATTACATGAGTAAACAGTTAATTAAATGATCAGTTATATAAACTTAAACTAAAGTCTGCATTTGACTGATTTCAGCACTATGATAAACCTAAATAATAGAGAACAAATGACTTATTTTAGACTTTGTGCACTATACCATAACTAAAGGAAAATGATGTGAGTTATAGCAACCCAGAGGCGACATACTGTAGTGTACAGTGAGTCTAAAAAGGTAAAGGCTAACAGGATGTGGGGAACATAAAGGGGGAAAAACAACAGGCGATAAAGAGAGGGAAGTTGCCCTTTAAACAGGAGCTTATTCACCCATGTCCCTAGGGCAAGGAGTTCCCATGAAAGCCACATACCGGACAGAGTTATCACAGTACATCAAACACGTTCAACCCCATCACTGTCTCTCACACCCGCCCAGTCTCCCTTCCAAACACAAACACACACACACACACACACACACACACACACAGATACTATAAGACACAAACTTTGTGTTTCACGCTTTCTCTCTTTCTCTTTCTGTCCCTCTCATACTCTTTCTATGTTTTATACACAGACAATAACACACACAATGACACACACACACACACACACACATCAAAAGCAAACCCTCTCCCCCACCCAAATGTCCCCTTTCAATGAAAGAATGCCTAAAGGAATTTCCTGACACCAGCCAAATGACCAAGCAACTGCCCATGTGGGCAAACGCTGTAAAACAAAGTTGAAGATAAAAAAAACAATGTCGCAGCTAAAATGGTGGCATCTCTCTTCGGCAGCAGAAAATCAAGCGTACATCAAGCTCGCATGTCAGAGTCATTGTCTGTTAAAGTTTGTGTCTGTGCTGGAGTATATGAGAACTGAACATCTGAGGTGCTTCGCGCTGCCTGCCCTCCAGGCTTCTGCGAGGCTCTTGCACGGGGAGAACACCTGCAGCTGCCTAATCATTTCTGAAATGTGCAGCGAAAATCATTGTGACACCTTTGCTTCGCGAGATATGATTTCTATTCTATTCTCAAAGCCCGCTGAAGGCCACGTTTGTTTTTCGCCAGAACTTGTTTGTTGTCTGTTCTCAAAGTTTTGAAACAGGGAAATTAAAAAAAAGCCCTACATTACTAACACTCTCTATTGCACAAAGACAAACAAGTCTCACATCTCCTACACAATCTATAACTTTAGACGCAACAAAACTACATTGCGACCATATCTGCCTCCTGCTCTTTTTTCAGCCCTTACTTCATGGGGATACACACATTAATCCCCTGGAACCAAACTGCCGCTGGAAAATTAGGCAGGCAGACAAAGGAAGAGCCAGGGGACTGTATATGTGTGTGTGTGTGTGTGTGTGTGTGTGTGTGTGTGTGTGTGTGTGTGTGTGTGTCGCCGCACAGACAGCACCGTTTTTGCAATTGAGGGGGACGTGTAGATGAAAAGAATGAATAAAAAGTGGCGAGGGGGACAGGAAGGGATTGTAGTTGGTGGGAGCAGGCGGACAGCAGAGTTTCAAACAGAGAGAGAGGGAAGGAGAGATGGAGCGAGGGGGGCCGGCTAGTAGAAGGGGTGGGAAAAATGTGTGTGCGAAAGAGAACAAGAGAGAGATAAAGAGAGGGGGGTGGCACAGACAAAAAGGGGGCTGGGGCGGGATTTTGCCTGATAAAATATGTGCCAATGTTTGTGTGAATGAAAGCAGTGACTATAGCTAAATTTTTGCCTGAACAAAAGCAGCTACAGTTGTGCGCGGAGAGGAGAGGAGAGGAGAGGAGAGGAGAGGAGAGGAGAGGAGAGGAGATGAAGAGGAGGAATGCTTTTAGTGGTTGGAAAAGGTTGAAAACATGAGGTGATTACATTAGCATAGGAATAGTTTCCGTTGGTATGTCCAGTGTCACAGCGAGACTGGGTGCAGAGGGCCGAGGAAAGAGCAGGGTGAAAAACTGTTTTACTGTAAACCTGTTAACATGCTCTTGCTGCACTATAACTACTGGGCAGAAAAAAAAACAGTTTTAAGTGGAGCTCAAACAATTAATCAATCGACAGATTGATAATCAATTAGTAATTCTGTCATTTTTTAAGCAAAAATGCCAAACATTCTGTAATTACAGCTTCTCAATTGTAAGGATTTGCTACTTTTTTGTCTTATGTGATAGTTAACTGCATATGTTTTGGTTTGGGACATTTGGTTGGACAAAGCAAGCAATATGAGCTTTAGGACATTTTCCACTATTTTCCGATATTTTATACATCAAACGACTAATAGAGAAAATAATCAGCAGATTAATTTATGATGAATATAACTGTCAGTTGCAGCCCTAGTTTTAAGACCAAGGAGAGAATGATTTCTTAAATGTCTTATTACTATCTTAATCTGCTACTGAGCACAGTTTTTCCTGAGCTCACTCAGTCCACTTCGAAAGCCAACATTTTTGTTTATTTTACATTAATGGGTTTGTATTAAAAATAAAGTTTCAAATTTTAAGTTAAGTGTAAGTTAAATTGCAAACTTCTGACTGATTGTAAGTAGCATCAGTTAGTACAGGTGTATTGTCAGGTGTATAGTTATGAGAGCACAAGTGTATTATGAGCAAGTATGCATGTGTTGCAGTTCCTTCATCAACTGCCAGCTACAATAGTTGCACATTATCCCTTTGCTGATTACTAGACTGAGTGCGCTTTGTTTTACCAGGCAGGGAGTCAGGAATGAGTGGAAAGGTTCAGGAGATACACTTGGCTGGAGACTTGGAACCGAGAGAAATATGAAACAAATTGTGTTGAATTGAGTTGACTGAGTAATGGAACACCCCTCAGCCCTGTTGCGTATGATCAAATCCAAACCAAATTCAAACCAATACCTGCCTGTAACAACAACTTTTCCACGTATGCTTAATGTAAGACTTCCATCCAGTCCTTTTTCAATTCAGCATTAGTCCCACCGACACTTAAAGAGGAGATGGAGTGGTGTGGGGAGACGGGGCAGAGGTAGCACAAGGTCTGAGAGCAGCTGCTGGCCAAAATTCAAACAGGCTGGATGTCAAGCAGCAACTGTTCTGATCACAGGTCTACATCTGAACTCTGCAGCTCAGCTGTTGACCACACTGGCAGGTAAAAACAAAGGCCACATTTGTTCAGCGAGGCCAGTCACACCAGGATACATCACTGTAAGTGGCAGACGTAAACCTTCAAAGAGCCGACTTTGTCTGTGCTGCTGTTGCATTGAAAAACAGGAGGCAGTCAGGCGCAAACTGTGATTGTTGTGTGGCACAATTACAATTAATTACAATGTTCAAGACAAGCACTATGCAATATACACAGCTGGGGAAGAGAGAACACTACACATTTAAACTCACAAGCCTGTCATGTCTTAATGAACCAAAATCCAGCACAGCAATTTAAGAGCAGTGTACGTGCAATTGAACAAGAAAAGATAATGACATTAAAACGGCATTGATTACTCCCCCTACACAATGACTGCACGAGTTGGTTCAGCACATGTTGCTTCCCTGTGTGTCTTCGGTCTCGGCGGCGTTTTGAAATCTGATTAAAAATATCAAATGCTGGCCACTAGAATCAAACACACAATCATTGTTCCCTTCCCATTAAGGAAACTCAAGACTGAAAACACAACAAGGACTTTTGTCCAATCCAGGTCAAGCATGGGAGAGTGCAGTGTAGGTAGCACACACACAGAGTTTTGTTCACTGAGAGAGAGAGAGAGAGAGACAGAGAGAATATGTGTTATCTAACCACCCTTTTTGTTCTCTTTCATTCCCCTCAGCGAGCAGAACCATCCCATACCAAAGGATTCCTCTAATCCAGGTGAGAGAAAGGCTCCTTAATCAGCCAATGATGAATCAGGATTACATGTTACTAAAGTAGCTTACTACTCCTGGAGCTCATATCAAGAATTGAGCCCCTTGTACTCCTGCAAATGGTCTCTGAACTTTAATGGATGATGGAGTACTCAGCAAAGTGTTGATTTCAGTAGGTTAGCAGCTGTCAGCCTTTTTTAGGAGAGGAAGCATCCTCCCTAATGTTTTGAGTACCCCACTATCGCTCCCAGTGGGACTATCAGATGCAATGTTTTGATATATATATATATATCTATAAAACATCAATACCAGAGTTGAGGAGGGAATGCTTGATGTTATACATAATTAATGGATAAGATACATATGGGTGTAGCTGACATTGTGGTTGATATTTTAGGATGATTTTAATTTAAAAAATCATAACCCATGATGTGACCGGTCCTGCAGCAGTCACTGCCTCTGAGGCAAAACGCAATTAATGTACGTTATTTATAGGCTACGACACAGTGATGCCGGGGATGTGCAAGCACCATGGAGTACAGCTATTGGCTAGCTGGTAGCTCAGCTGACTTTTAGAAACGCCGTGCAAACGGTGATGGACACAAAGTACAATCACGATACAGGGCAAGAGCATAGTGACTGAGACGACTGACACCACCACAAATCAAAATCCCCAAACCTCCAGGTCTTTAGTGCCCTGAGCGCAGGCAAATCATTCAAATGATAGGCTACTCAGTGGGTGTCTGAGGGCCCGTCAGCCACTCTGCCCGCAGGTCTGCACTTGACTTAAGTGTTTTGACACAGCATAATTTATTTCAGAATAATAAGCAGCCATAGGAGAGGATAAATACCTAATAAACAAACCCGAAGTGCTTAAACAGGCTGAAGAAAATGGTAATAGGCTGTCTCAATGAGGACTGAGGAATCATATTACTATTTGCACTGTAATTGAAAATAACAACAAACACCACTTACCCAAATGTAACATCGTAGCTCGTCGGTCCAGCGATATATGTATTTAAAAAAACAAGATGCTCAGCCCAGATAGCTAACAAATTATAGCTAACTCACTGATAACTGAATTTTTTATTATTCCTATAGCTTTTTTTTTTAATACAAACGTTATTACACGAGATTTACACTGGGCGTTCCGCCTACAAAATTACTTTACACCTGCTGAAAAAATACATTTACAAAAAGCTTTAGAAAAAGAAATCGCGGAAAACTCGGCTCCGTTTGTTACATTTTATGCGCTATAGCCGCGGTGTTGTCGGCTTGAAAATCCCCACCGGAGTCGTCGAGCCTCGGTCTGTGAGAGAGAGAGACACACAGTCAGGGAGCACTTGGCGATTCAGACGATGCTTGCCGTTGGTTCACAGCTTTTCCCACTCGCTGCTCGGTCTGACGGCTCCGAGTTGCGCGACTGGCCATTCATGTGTACCCGAATAATATTAGCAACTTATGTACATAATTTACAACGCACGTCTCCAACGGCCTTCAGCGGGTTCGCGTGTGTACGGGGAGCGCTCCGGCTGCCCGCTCTCACTTGCCACGGGGCTCGTCATCATCCTACGGACGAACAGAACCGACAGTGAGCTTCCTCCGCCACAAGAGGGCAGCGGCGACATGTTCGTACCGACGACTGCTATCAACGGCTTGTTATGTGACTTTGATGCTGCATTCAAATGTTCCTCGTAAGCTTCGGTTTCGGCAAAGCAGCCGTTAAACCCAAACGAGCGTTCAGCCGTTGTTCCTGTAAGGATATTGTAACACTTTTATGGTGAATGTGGTTTTGTTTTAGAGATCAGGCAGATAAATGATTGTATTAATCTAGATACTATTTATGTATGGTGTGATAAATAAAAAGACCTCGTATAGAGATAGCCTAGAGCATAAGTGGTGCAAGTCTTCAGATCCTTTGCTTAAGTAAAAGTACAACAATGTAAAAATACTCCATTACAAGTAAAAGTCCTGCATTTAAGTAAAAGTATTATCAGAAAAACATACAAAAATGTATCAAAGTATCAAAAGTTAAAGTACTCAACGCAGAAAATGAGCTGTAAGTGTTACACAGTTAATTATATTACATTATTACTGATGCATTAATGTGCAAGTAGCATTTAACTGTTGTGCTAATTTTAACTTTGTTATATACTGTAGCTTATTCTGTAACATTGCACCATGTTGTCTAAGCTACTCATATTTGTGAATGTACAATGTTAATCAAACTAGTAACTAGTAACTATTGCTGTCAAATAAAAGGAAGTGGAGTAAAAAAAACAACACATTGCTCTCTGAAAGCAGTAGAAGTAGAAAGTAGCATAAAAGGGAAATACTCAAGGAAGGTACAGGTAACATTTTATTTAAGTACAGTACTTGAATAAATGTACTCATATGGACATGTAGGGGCATGAATGCCCGTGTGTGTATATATGGCCATATGTTCACTGTATTTATTATATTATTTCTTTTTTCCATTTCTTTTTTGTTTTTCTTGTGAGACGTGAAGGCTGTGAAAACATCTTTGCTTCCTTGGACAATATAGATGCGTGTGCCCCCTTTTCTAACAACACTTGAAGGCCCCATAACAGATTCCAATGGAACAATGAAATTGATCGTGTTTGTCATAACAACGTTACAGCCCGTCGATTCAACGAGCAACACGTTTCTACGCTGTCACTGTATTCACTGTCAAACCTGAAGTCTTCTACATTCAGTCCGCACTGTTTATCCCCACCATGTGCTTAGTGAAGCAAATGTCTTGAGCAGAATGAACTGAGTAACCCCACTGAAACTTTGACTTTTGTCGCCCTCTGGTGAATTTCTTCAAGAATGCCAGTTGACTTAAGACAACTCAGCACCCATGAAAAAAAACAAAAAACAAAAATAAAACCCACAAGAATATTCGTACATTTTTTATTCATTAGCATTGTTGTCACAATATAAAGGCAAACTAGAATGCTTTGTAGAAAAACCTTTACACCTAGGAGGACAAAAGCAGCGAAATTGGACTTCTAACCATACATATTAAACCATATTTTTATTTCTATGTATTTCCTACTTTAGGCTTTCAAGATGCCCAATGAATACACTCAACATTTAAAAAAAACGACATACACAACCACACATTTAGGTTGAATCCTTTAACAAAGCACTCAGTGGAAAGATGCTTGCAGGCCTGAGACAACATTAAAACCATGGGCAGGGTTATTATGAACCCACACTATGAATCTGTTGTGTTTTCTAATAAAGTATTAAAATAAATAGTTTTACCGAAGGAAAATGGCCGAGGCCAAACTCGTCTAAAGAAATCTGTAAACATGTGGACATATCTCTAAGGAAACAACGGCAACTAACACTAGGCATAACCATAATCACTGAAAATATATCACATGATGAAAATATATTAACGTATTTAAATATAAAGTCTGCCCACAGACCTGGTGCTTGGTAGGACATTTAAACTACTAGTGTACCTCAAACATTGTTTCTATTCTGACGTGGACTAGGTTTCCAAAAGCCTTTAGTGTGAAACCAGTTAGGTGCGTCTTACCTGCTGAACATCAAATGTCAGTGCTTCATATTTCTGTTGCACAAACACAGAATATTGACACCCTTCAGGCTGTCTTGCAGAGAGGAAATATATCAATATTTCCTACACTGGATTTGGAAGACCTTCTTCCAGCTGTATTCATTCACTTGTCGCCGTTACACTTTGGTCATCAAACATTCAGCCTCCCAAGTTTCCCTTAACCATAAACAAACAAAACAAAATGTCCTTGTTTCAGCTTCAGCTCACAAGCGGCTCACAAAGTTTCAATGCACAAATCCTCTACAACAGGTTCCAGCGATTTTAAATATATCAAGTCCCAACACAATCTTTGTAGTCATCTAATGCCTCTGCCATGAGAAGGAAAATAAAGTGTTGTTTGTGGCCCAGATGTTGAATGGTTTCAATCATCCGGCAGTTCCCTGGCTTTTTAACAGTCATTTGGATCCATCTCTGACACTCCAGGTGTTACTGTACTGTACGTGAGAGAGCACCAGGCAGAATTATGCTTCCAGGGGTGGCCGCAGGGGAATACAGCCATCCATCTCCAGAGACTCGGGCCAACCTTCATACTTGTTGCTGCTCTTGCTGTTCTTCATACGCTAATGGGAACAACCATGGGCAAACAGAACTGAGGTCAACAAAACAGACTGGGATCAGAGGTGAGGGGGAAATAAAGTTTATCAAAGTATACAAGAAGTTATTAGACCCATGGATGCATCAACCATAGAAGTTTTCAAAACTTACCATGCAACATATTGTAAAATGCTAGTAGTTGTAATACAAGCCTGGAAGGTAGGAACATCACCAATCTCAAAAGCTATGGTCAGGTTTGGAAAATGGTCCGCACAGGTCTTTAAGAAGCTTAAAGTGAACCCAAACAGACTTTTTAAAAAGTCATTAAAGCTTTTTGTGAGGCAGACTTGTAAAATTTTGAAGGATAAGCCAACATGTGTCATCTGGTAGGCATTGCTACTGTCTCCACAGGATAACGTTGGCTCAGCTGGCAAATAGAAGCCTTACCATAGGCAAATCAGTGTCACATCAAAGGAGCTGATGAATTCTAGCCTTAGCCTCTGTTCAACATTAAAGGTAACGGTAACATACCTGCTCAAAGGGACTCTTATTCTCGATGCCCTTGGCTCCAACAAACACCCAGCTGTCTCTAAAGGCCAGCTCCTTCACTGCCGTGCTCCCAAGCTCCTCAAACAGTCGCCGAGACTCGTCGTTCATCCTGTCGCAGGAAATGAGAGTTAGGCAGCAGGTTAATGTTTAGTAATATAAGTGCTTAACCTCAGTTTAATTTGACTGAAATGAAATGCAGGCTATTGCCATTTCTCAGTATGCTCCTCTTGGGCTTTAACAACCTCTCAATGGCACTTTCTGGTTCAACTCTGAGGTTTAACCACTTTACAGCCCTGGAGCCATATTCACAAACATTCTGAGAATACTCTCAGAGAGCTCCTAACTTAGCCTAAACACTTCTAGCAAGGAGTCCTAGCTTAGGAGTGATTTAGGAAAATTCTCAGAGCAACTCTGAGCAAGGAGGGCACTGAAACTTTTACCTTAGTGAGGTGGTGTGGTTGACCCTGTTGCTAGGTATGACACATTCTTTTAAAAAGGTGTGATTGGTTGATCAAAAAACAAAACAAAACAAAAAGACAGACAGAAAATTGCACTCTTAGTGATAATGGGCATGGAATGGACAGTGAAATCGATAGGCCTAATAATATAAGTTAGTCTCTATTAAGACATGGTGTAATTATGAATACTATTTTATGTAATGAACATCTCAGTTGAATAAAAAGCCATACTTTAAAAGTAGCCTACAAAATGTTTGAAAACACAGGCTTACTTGCGCAGTAGCCTGTTCACATGCTGATAGTTGTTAAATTTATTTACCATGTTGGTCATTTTACTTAATCTATTCGTTATTGATGGGGAAAAATGGCTCAACTTTCATCAATTTCTGTGATAGCTGGCCAGTCTACATAAGTTATCACTGCTGCACTGTTGCATTTTTCCAGTTTCCAAATATCTTAGTATTGTGACCACTTTCATTTCTGGCATTTCATTAACTCACTGTCATTCATGATTTGTAGAATATTTCTCCTTCCTCTTTGTCTTTCCTCCATTTTCTCCTCTGCTTAAGAAACTCTTAAGCCTCTTAAAAGTCCCCCTCCCTACTCCTAACAGTTTTCACCTTAGGAGCTCTATTAAGGGCTACGATGCTTTGTGAATAACTTATCTTTACCAGGATCTAGTCTTAACTGTAAGGGGAAATTCTTAGAAAACGTCATTATTCCAAGAATTTTCTTTGTAACTCTTGCAACTCTTTGTACTAGGAAGCTTTATGAATACGGCCCCTGATGTTTTTAAGCCATAAGGCCTTTGAGAGTAACAGGGTGGGGTTTAAGATCATGCTCATTTTGTTACACCGAAAGGCATCAAGTGTTCAATAACAAATGAACCAGCCACCAGACGTCATTTAAATGTAATATTAAAAATAAAATCTTGATTCCTGAAAAAATGCAAATTTGCACATTCATTTTTGTAGCACTTTGTTAAGCAAGTGCCTCCTCATATGGCATTATTAGTTGTGGCAGATTGTTTCCCGTTTTCTGTGCTTTAATGCAATATTTCTATTACGATATTTTTAAGACGTTTGAATAAATGAATTAATTTATTGATTCTTGTACAAGTGGAGTGTATAATGCTGAATTTGGCTGTAAAAGTGACAGCAGATGAACTGATAAGCATCAGCTGTTGGTTTATAAGACTGGTTGGCCCTGCTGGTGTTTATCTATTAAAATACCATTCTCGGTAGCAGTGCTACATAATTATTTTACTCTTCAAACTGATTATCAAGTTATCACATGAAATATCCTTTAGAGCTGACCATTTATCTGTGAAAATTGCTTTGAGGTGCATCTAAGGGGAAAAGAGAAGGGGTGTTGGACTGGAACTGATGGCTCATCATGGATTCTTACTTTGTAGCTGCATCATCAAAGGAAGCCACGAACACGAGTGTTCCTTCATGGAGCGGCCGGAGAAACTTCAACAGGTCAGAAATATCTGAGAATGAACATCAGATGAACTATGAACTGAGGTTTATAGCTTGTTATTGTCAAGCCATAAGCACCAGATGTGAAATATATACTATACATCTGGTTTTTATTACCTCCTGCCCACATATCAAAGGTCTTTGTGTCCAAGAGCTCTCCTGTCACCCCTGGGGAAAAGAAACGTCAGGCAGATGTTACAAAATAACACAATTAACAAGAGCTTAAATATTAATGCAACACGGTCGGTTAAAAGTGGCGGATGACACTCTTACCATTAACCAAAGCTATGTTTAGTCCTCGGCCAACGTTGTTCTTCACACTGCTCAGTAACCTGCGAGACAGAAACAGAAAGCAGTTGAAACACTAACTGAAGCACTTCAGGAGAACACTTCCTTGCCTTGCACATATACATTAACCTACACACTCTACACACTGCCTGGCATTTGAGAAACAACAACAAATACAAAAAGGATCAAGACTACAGACAAAACTAAATGGGGGACAGACAGACTGAAAGAATACTTGCATTCAGCTCCCCAGACAGACTTGGAGGCCTGATTATGACAGCAAAGAGGGGGGAAAAAAGAACAGAGTGTGAAACCAAAAATAAAAAAATAGAAAGAAAATGAACGGAGAGACAGCAGGGGAGACAAAGACATAGATGAACAGAAAGGAACTGATAAGCACTGAATCTCACATCTTGTCCTCCAGGCAGATTTTGGGCCCGATGACGTTGGCCGCACCAGAGACCAGGCGGAAAGCCAAATGTTTTGGGGGACAGGGAGCCGAAAGTCCACATTTATACCTTCGAGGGCGAGGTTCAGCTAAAACATATGATACATTAGTCAGTGGTGTTAAGGATGATGATGATGAAACATTCTTATGAGTAGACATAAAATGGTCTTATCATGCAGTTTCTTCTACTTACCAGGCGTTGGTTCCTCACTTGCACCTGAAAAAATACACAATTTTCACACTCAGATGAACTAATCTCATATCAGAAAGGCTTTGTTTGATCATTTTATTCACAGACTCTCCATCAAACATGCATCAAGATTGAACCAATACTTAAAACTTGTCTCTAGGGTTGCTACCAACAATTAAATCATTATCAATTAAAGTCTACCTCTATTCTCTACAGTGTCAGAAAATAGTGAAAAATGCTCATCACTGTTTACCAGAGGCCATGGTGATGGCCTCTAATTGCTCGTTTTGCCCAACCAACAGTATAAAACCCAAGATATTCAATTTTCAATTATATTAAACAGAAGAAGTCCCCAAATCCTCACATTTAGCAGCTACCACAAGTGAATTTTAGCTATATTTGTTGTTTTCATTTTTCTCAACTAATATTCTGTCAACCAACTAATCAATGAATCGTTTCTTACTGCTGAAGAAATGCCGCACAGATGAACCTTTCTCCCCTCCAAATAAAGTGTTTGCCAGCACCCAGGTGAGCCCCACCAACAGCAGCACAGCCACAGCTCTCAGGGGGCCTGGCAAGAGAAGCAGAACACACCAGTTCAGGCAAAAGACACATGGGGTTACCATCAGACCAACAAGTTGAAAAAGAAAAAGAAGAAAATTGAACCAACCTGTTAATCTCATGATTCACCTTCTCATAGACCTGGACAGGGATTATTAAAAAAAAAAGAAGTAGCTAAGTTAGGGTGGTTTGAATTTCAGTCAAGTCTAAAAAGTGTAGTTACATTTTTACAGAGACAAAAACATTTTTAGAGACGAAAACTTATCAAAATGTGTTTTATAAAAACAATAATAACAACGGCAGATTAAATTCTAAGAGTTTTCAAAACAGAGTTTATCAAATATGTGAAGTCTTGAAGAAAAGGAGAAACGCTCTTTGTGAATAGTCAGTATAACCATTATATCATCATAACATTTGCAACACAATTAATTTGGGGTCATTTCATTCAAACTTTAGTACGACGTCCTTAACAGAAAGCTTTCAATTTGTTACAGTGGCCGCGCAAGATGGCTCTGCAGAGACGACGTTTGAAGACACGACATGAACCCAAACCATCGCAAAGACAAGGCAACAAAGGATAAATCACCTGACAACACAACTGATCACTTATAGGTACTTAAAATGACAAACGGCGGATCGTACGGACCGTGTCCGCGCTTCGGGCCTCTTCTCCTGGGTCGTAATGAACAGAAGAGCTGTTGCTCTTGCCACCCGGGACTTTGACTATTTCTTGCGCTGTTTCCTCATTTATGCTCTCCTGGTATACATCAGCTTTTAGCGAGAGGACGGGCTGACGCCTACACGCTCAGTCGACCATTTACACTAGTTTTATTATTCCACTTTTAACAAGCATGGACAAAAGACATGTCTCGTTTGTCCACGGGTTTGTCTGTCTTCCGGATTTATTGCCAACCCGGAGCCCGTGAACACGGAGTCTGCGCGGCGAAGCTCACGTGACTACATTTTATTATTATTATTTTTTTAAAGTATTTAATCATTGGCAACTTTTTTGTTATTGTCGAACAGACATGTAACGAATCACCCTCCCTCCTTAAATTGTGACGAAAGCTACCACTCCACAAATAAAACAAATTAAAAAATACAAATATATATATATTTTTGTAACTATTGCGCGAGCACAACACGTCCTCCTCTCAAAATCAAGATGGCTGCCCACAGTGCAGTGCTGTCGATGTCCAGAATCATTAATCCTTTTTGGGGTGGGCGTCTCGGAAATACGGCTAAAGTAAGACAAGACACGTTGCTTTTGTCGCGTCGTTAGTGGCCGTTGTTGTGTTGCTCCATGTTAACGTCAATTATTTTATCTGAACACAAGGTCATATGGTTCAAGCTAGCAGGCTTTCTCCACGCCGTTTTCATTAAAGCTTTGCTAAACAACGGAGACGCTCCAGTAATTAGCCTAAACCCGTTCACAAGTACCCTCCGAAACATCTCTCTTTATTCTGTGTTTCAGGTATTTGGAACAACTGTGACGAGTCTCAGGAATAAGACCTTGCTTACTGTGAGTGAGTCAGATTGTCTCAGTGGGTTAGAATGAGTAGATGTGATTTTATTTGTCACTTTAACACTGAATGAGTGTATGATGTACTTAGTGATGCCATTAAAAAAATAAATCACTGCTACTCATTCAGCTATTTATTTACAAACTGTATGGCTTTGTAACTGTGGAAGTGCTGTATATCTGTTTTTCCACCCTCTTGGGGGAGGAGAGGTTATAATGCCTCTGTACTTTCTACTACATGGATTATTTTATGTAGCTGTCAAACTAACTCTTGTCCTTCTGCTTTCCTTGCTGTCAATCTTCATCAACAGGGAGAAAACATAGTAAGTAGCTGACTTTGACGTGGCTCACATCACTTCATGAACAAGACAAAACATTACCTTTTTTATACTAAGGCTGTGATGTAAAAAAAAAAAAAACATATATAACAATAACCAGAATATCAACAACAATGTATATAGGTGATTTGTAGTTGGGTTAAAATTTGCTAAACCATCAGTGTTGTCCTTTAAGTTCAGTGCAGTTAATAATGTATAAAATGCCAATGTTACAGCCCCCTCCTGCAAAGTATGGCGGCAGACACACTGTGACCCTCATACCTGGAGATGGAATCGGCCCAGAGCTGCTCAGTCATGTCAGAGAGGTTTTCAGGTTGGTTAGACTAAAACTATATCCTGTTCGAAGTGTTGTCTACAGACCAGTGAGGACTGCCTCAACATGTGGTTTGTATTCATGCTAAAGGTTCAGCTGTGTGCCGGTGGACTTTGAGGTGGTGCATGTCAACTCTGCTTCGGAGACTGAGGATGATATCAGTAATGCCATCACTGCCATCCGCCGTAATGGAGTTGCCCTCAAAGGTAAGCAAACCCAGCCCTTTTTTTTCTCCGTGTCACAAGCAGAGCATGAAAACATGAAAAGCAGAGCACCACTGCAATACGAATGTTGTTGTTGTAGGAGCCATTTCAATGGTGGCCTTTGGTTGGCTCTGTGGGCATCATGATAGTCTATTTAAGAGTATGACTAATTGACACAGGTGTGGCGCACAACAAGGTCGATGGTTTTTGATTTAATGTTGACGCACCGTTGGTTTTGGTCAGTTTTGTACACGTGGCTCGGTGTAGATGGCGTGCTTCGATCTAGGCTCTTTGTCTTCTGTAGTACCTTTTTCACAAAACTGACCAAAACAAACGGTGCATCAACATTAAGTCAAAAACCATCGACCTCGTTGTGCGCCACACCTGTGTCAATTAGTCATACTCTTAAATAGACTATCATGATGCCCACAGAGCCAACCAAAGGCCACCATTGAAATGGCTCCTACAGTTGTTTATAATAAGACCATGACACCAAAGTTTAACTGTGACATTACTTTACTCTCCTGACAGGTAACATAGAAACCAAACATACCATGGCCCCATCTGTCAAATCCAGAAATAATCTCCTACGGTAAGAGTTCTAATGAAATACTTACGTCCCTTGATAAAGTCTCTTTTTTGTCAGACGGCTTACATTTCCTCCATAATTTGGTCTTTTGGGTCTGGTAATGTCAGTTGACCCATTGTTTTTTCCTGACACCCCCCCACACCCCCATTCCTCTCTTGTACCATGTGTGTATCAACAGCACAACCTTAGACCTATATGCCAATGTGATGCACTGCCAGTCCCTCCCCGGAGTCCAGACTCGCCACAAGAACATTGACATCATGATCATCAGGGAGAACACAGAGGGAGAGTACAGCAGTCTGGAGCACGAGGTCAGACAGAACAGAAACACAATCGGTTCCATTGTCTGCTGAAACACACGCTTATAATCCCTCCTTTAAAGACCTCTTTTCTCTCTGTGTCTTTCTTTCTCCCCACCTTCTTCTCTCCTTATTCTCTTCTGAAATGGGAGTGAGGTACTACCCATGCACAATTAAAGGAAAAGCATTTATTTACCAAGGGAAAAACATCAAACTGATATACTTGATCAGTATTGCTGCAGATGATGACCATATTAAACAGACTGATATTGGCCAGGCATGACAGAGCCACATGAAATAACAACTAAATTTGATAACTAACTATTAGAGCAATATAAAATGAATGTTGGTGTGTGGACACCTACTTACAGTTAAGAAGTGATGTGCAGTAACAGCCTGATTGCTACCTTTTACACAGAAGAAGGATCCAAATCAGTTCTACTTGCTGCTGCACAAATAACTCAGAAGACTGTTACTGCATTATTGGCAGCACCAATTACTTGAACTTCAGTTGTCATTTATCAGTCATTCTTCTCCCCATCTTTTAGAGTGTATCAGGGGTGGTGGAGTGTCTCAAGATCATCACAAGGAACAATTCCCTCAGGATCGCTGACTATGCCTTCCAACTGGCCAGGGAGAAAGGTCGTCGTAGAGTTACTGCCGTACACAAGGCCAATATCATGTGAGTTATTCTGAGGCAAATGTATCATGTAAGAGCTGTCTGGCCCCCTGAGTCTTATGTAATACTGTGAGTTTCTTAGTGCTCGAACTGTGGCCTTTCTGCTCCAACAGGAAACTCGGTGATGGCTTGTTCCTGCAGTGTTGCAGAGAAGTGGCCTCTGGTTACCCAGACATCACATTTGACAGCATGATTGTGGACAACACCACCATGCAGGTGACGGAAGAGCAAATGACACATGAGTCTGAGTTTGGAAATGTTTCTAAATGTTGCTATATCTAAGTGATTCACCTGCCACCTTGTTTGTTTGTGTTTTTAGCTGGTGTCCAAGCCCCAGCAGTTTGATGTGATGGTGATGCCCAATCTGTACGGGAACGTGGTGAGCAACGTGTGTGCAGGCCTGGTGGGAGGGCCTGGCCTTGTGCCCGGGGCTAATTATGGCCGTGTTTATGCTGTCTTTGAAACGGTGAGTGTTTGGCAGTTCGTGGTTCCCCTCTGTTTTCTGAAGAATGAAAACTACATGAATCATGTCTGTCTGATATGTTGTAACTCAGAGTTTTGTCTCTTTCTTGCCCTATTTTTCTGGGTCTCTCAGGCCACAAGGAACACAGGGAAGAGTATTGCGGGCAGGAACATTGCTAACCCCACTGCCATGCTGCTAGCCAGCTGCATGATGCTGGACCACCTTAAGTAAGCTAAGAGAGAAGACTTTCAGTACATACCTTCCTGTGGTTCCATCTGAGATGTAATGTTGTGACTCTGGTATACCAGTAATGTAAACAATTATTTTTTCTATATGTCTCCAGGCTTTATGAGTACGCAAGTCTGATCCGAAATGCAATCCTCACCACCATGAATGAAACCAGGGTAACTTTTTCTTCACTAATGTGTCTCTCCCCTCACCTGTCTCGCTGCTATAAAGTTAACAGGCTATTTTCGCGTGACAGAGGCTTAGAGGCCCTGGTGGCAGGTCTGGCATGCTTCCTAGTGGGCATCACAATACATTCACACAAAGCGGCATTGTCTCCTTTCAGTGTCACAAAGCTCTTATGAAGTGCTACACTGTGTGGTATCTGCTCTTACATTGTGCGGCATTGGAATTAATTTAAAAACCTGATCTGCTTATCATCCAAGGCAGCAGACTGGTTGCTGCTTTGGCTGAATTTTTGAGAGGTGATATGTATTTTAATTTTCCCCAGTGGGAAAATGTTTGCATTCAGATACTTCAAAAAAAAATATAAAGCACCCATACAATAAATACAATAAGACTCATTCCATAATTTAATATTTTTTTGGCATTTGGTGCTTTTTAACTTAATTTATTAATTTTGTTTGTTTGTGGTTTGTGAGCATCCTGTTTTTTCTTCTTTTTTTCTTGCAGTTGCACACAGCTGATATCGGGGGTCAGGGCACCACATCCGAGGTGGTGCAGTCCATCATGAGGATGATCCAGAGTAAAGGGAAGCTCACAGCTGAGTTCTAAACACACTCAACAGAGGTGTGAGTTTGAACAGCTGTCTGTATCTGCGACAGGTGTACAGTGTGAGAGAGGATGTCCATGCATGTCTGTTTCCATAGCGGCGGGTCTTATCACTGACATCAGAACGGGTCCTTTTGTTTTTTTTTTTTCTTTCTTTCTTCACACGGCTTACTGACCAGTTCACTGTACAAACGACCTTTTATCCACACCTGTGTTTCACATATAATAATGACCTTTACGAACCAGCACCATTATCATTACTATTAAATGATAAATCCTACTGTAAGCATCAGGTTCATTCAATTGAAATCTGTTCTTAGAAATTATGAAACACGAAAAGGCCTCTTGCAGTATGTCAATCACTGAAGAGATGTTGGGGTCAGAAATTGAAAATATCCTAATATGGGAATGCATTGTCCACTCTGCATTCATCAATATGGATCATTATTTATTTTCCAAATTGTGACTATGTTACAGCCTTTTCAATCAACCAAAATGTGCAATGTTCATTTAACTTTTTTTTTTTGTCATACTGTAACTTAAATATCAAGCTGTCTGTTATATACTGCACTGTCCTTTGTGTTCACATCAGATCAACTTTACTATAAAAATTGTGTTATAGCTCTTTCATATATACTGTTTCATCAGCAGAGGTGTACATGACTAACTAATGTCAAAGCTGAAGTTTTACACTTGAGCCATAATGATGTTTTCACCTAACTTTGGATCACATCACAAAAATATACTGTTGTCTTAAAGTCTAACTGGACAAGAGCTCTTAAAGCCTGTTATGAAAAGATGGTTTTATCATGTCTGTGGGCGGGAATATATACTGTATAACGCACATATTATCAATAAAGAAATGATCTACCTTAAAGTGATCTTTTTGGACGGTGGTTTGAATATGTTTCATATCTCAAATGAGTTTTAAAGCTAAAGTAAATATATTTTCAAACTATATATATATATATATATATATATATATATATATATATTCGGTTGCCATTTTATTAGGTACACCTAGCTAAAACAAATGCAATAGTGACCGGTGTTTATTATTTTGTCCACACCATTTACATTGAGGGTAGGCTAAATAACAAATACCTCTCTGTATAATGCAATACAGTTGAATCAACACCTCTCTAAAACAGTTTCAACAGCAACTGAACATTACAACCTTCATGAATGTAGGATTTATTGCAGGACTGTTTTTGCATTAGACTGCATTAGTTTTAGCCAGGTGCACCTGATAATAACTGAGTGTATATAGCCTTTAAAAAACAGGAACTTTTTATTGCTAAGATCAGTTAAGATTTACCTTAATTCTTTGCCTCTGCCTCACAGAAAGAAGCTCTGTTCTGACCTCCGTCTGGGGATAAAGATTATTTTGTTTCAATTAAGATAAAGCTCACTGATCCTTCGGTTTGTTTTACAATTTCACGATCCATCAGCGTCTTTCTCACAACATTGGATGACAAGTTGCTGTTTTACATTTCATCACTAGGTGGCAACAGCACGCTCCAGAGTTGTGCACAACTGTATGCCTGTGTGCTCCCTTACATACACCGCCTGACAAGGACAAAATGCAGAATATATGACATCACTGTGGTTCACTATATACGCATGTTATTAATGCACTGACTGTAGTTTAAAAAAGCTGCAGGGAAAGTGGGATGTAAGAATCTCCGGCAGGCAGATTATTCCACATAATTGGTTACATAATTCTTGTTCTTTTTATGTGATTTCTAGGAATCAGTCTCTTGGCTTCGGACTATGTGTTTTTAAGCCTAACGTGAAGGATTCTGGCTTTGCTCTCTGTTGAAATTATCCGCATTTAGCGTACACCCAAACCATTTATTATAGATTCACCTGGTAAAACCAAACCATCCATTATTGTTCCCTCTAGTTTAAAAAAAAAAAAAAAAAAAAAAAAACTCTGACCATGTTAAGATAAAGTGTCCTGGTCCTCTGAGGCAGCAGGCACAGGAAGAGGAGGAGGGGGGGCAGATAAATGTTTTAGTGGTGCATCATTCAGCAGTGACCTCCTGCTCACATATATTGTACAAATAATCCCAGTCTGCCTCTCTTTCTCAGATAGGGCCTGCGGTCACAGGGGCACATCCCATTGTAATGGCATTGGCCAATTTATCATGTGTCCGGTTCTGTGGGAAAGTGACAGCCTGTTCCCTCTTGTAGAACATTTGCATATCGAGCGAAGGAGTCCTTTGTGATGAGGCTCCTTCTTTTTTTTAGATTTAGTTGTCCTCTGGAAATCAACAATCACATGGTTTGCAGTGTGTGAAATGTGCAAGGAATTACTATGTGTGTACATTGGCCTCTGCCAATTGGCTGTCTTTAACTGTTTTACTACCTCTCCATTCATGTCAGTTATTCACTCTACAGAGACAGCGATTTGGCTCTAAAATGTGGTCGCTTTTTTTTTTCTTCATTTAGAATCATTCTTTTTTTGTTGTTGTTGTACTTTCTGTAAGAGGTTCCCCTACTCTGGGCCAGCTTTTTGTCATCATCTTATTCCACTCGGGATGTTTACCTCACCGTATACCTCACATCATTCCTCATCACTGCACATGGAGCTACGCACCCTCTCCCTCGTCACCCCTCACTGCTCGGTCTCCCCCCTTCCTCCTGAGCTGCTCTGTCCCCTCTGAGCCTCCGCTGGAGCCGGGCCATGAGGCAGATGGTCGGAGAGAAAGATGTTGCAACAAACCACCGGCCACTTGACCTTTACGAGCCACCATTCAGTCCTTGTATAAACCTGTGAAGCGGCCCAACCCGCTGTGCAGTTTTTGCTACAAGAGCTGCCTCTCAAGGGTTAGGTTCACCCAAATTACAAAAACAAAAATAATCTCATGTACCCCCAATGTTATCAGATAGTTTTGGTTTTATGTGCCCAGTTTCATAGATATGTATCTCTGAGATTTGTGCTGCCATTCCAATATAAAAGAGGTATGTGAAAGTTTATATACAGTTCACATTTGGAAAATTCAGCACCTTTTCATTTCAGGAACAGTGTCCCTATGAAAACTGTTTACAGTATGTTGTGATTATCCAGAGCAATGGAGACACTGTCTCTGAAAAGAGATGTTGCTATTGAACTTTTTAAATGTGATTCTTTGATACTGTGAGCACCACAAACACAATTTTATTCACCTCCACTGTATTGGAGTGGAGGCTGAAACAGACCGATATCAGACATCTTTGTAAAATAAAGTAAAATAAACCAGAGCTATCAGTGAGAAATTGTTTTTTGTCATAATGTGGGTGAAGTGATGCTTTAAATGTTCCTCATACACTCTGTCCATCCCTGCTGTCTGGTTTCTAGAATATAGTGAGTGAACACACCAGGTTGATAAAGGGAAATTCTGTGATGATGTTTTATATAATCTCCCATAGTTATCCCCGGTCATCCAAACAGCAGACATTTCTTATATCATGTACACTCATACAGGTGTGTTTCATTTTTCTGGCACTCACTAAACTTGCCTGTTTTTTGTTTTCGTTTTTTGTTCTCCTGCATGTGCTCCCTGCTTCTCCTTCATTCCTCTCCTTCTCATGTCTCTTTGAAACACCATCTTTAGACTTTTTCATCCACCTTTATTAGATAAATGCTAATCTGAAAGGTTAAGTCAAACCATGACATATGACACTGTTATTAAAACATGTGGTTTTACTATTGGACATAATTCTGCCCTAGCTTGCTCCTCGTTCTTTCTCTCTCTCTCTGTCACTCTTTGACACACACACACACACACACACACACACACACACACACACTATTAGTCCAGTGTAATCCAAGACCCAATGGGAAATTGGCCCTGTCTTTTCATGTTGATCAGCCCTGCTATGCTACGCACTGCATTGCAGGTGATTGTAATCAATCAACTTGCCTCTGATCAGGCTCTGCCGAGCACAGCTGCAACCAGTCAGCCAGCTCTGCTCTCTGTTAATGGGGCTTCCCCCCCCCCCTCCCACACACACAGCTATGGCATAGCTACATTAAGCTACGTCAACGGTCAGCTATTCTCCACTACTTGGGCCTGGCTGTGTGTGTTTTGGGCTCTCCGTGTGTCTTCTTGGTTTTCTCTTAATAGGGACTTCCAGTGTCTTCCTCAGCAGCGACAGCCCTAACCGGAGAAGAATTATGAAAGAGTAGTTGGGAGAAGTTAGTGGTGAGGTTTTCTTGGCAGAAATTGATGTAGAAAGGAGGTCAAGGAGGATGGCATGCAGAGGAATGGAGGGGAGAGAGTGCGGACGTGGCTGGAGGATATGGGGAAGAGCCGGGATAGCGGGCTAATCGAGGATGGGGAGGATGGTGAGATTTGGTTTGGGAGTGGGAGGAAGAACAGTATGATGTATAGCTGATACCTGGGTAGTTAGCTATGCAAACACTTCATCACCACCTTATCTTGCAAAGAAAGGAACCAATAAAGCATCTGACTCCTGCCTACCTCTTTATCAGGAGCTGCACACTGTTTTTTTTTGTTTTTTTACAGGGCTGTTTTTACCACAAGAGGCTTACCACCCACTGACATCATAAAATGCTTATCATCACAGCTCCCCTAAAAGTGAAGTGATCCCCATCAGAAAAGTTTTATTTCTCCATTTTCTGCTTTGGTTGCTGGACTATTCCTATTTGAGGACAGATTGCTAGTCCACCAACTGCAGAGCATGCGTCCATTACACTGCTGGGGTTGCACTACCTTGCATAAGGACACTCCAAAGAGCATGTGCAGGCCAACATGGTGCTTGAACCTGGGTCACGCAGTTAGACAGTGTCTCTGACTTAACTAACGTGGCCACCCTGATACCACTCTAAGCCCTACATGTTAGGGGGCTATCTACATTATAGGGGGCTCACCACTCTGAACTCATAGCCAAAACATGGTTACTTATTTGAAAAGAACCACACACTCTTGTTTTATGTGACTCCAGCACTTACGTTGTGCCTTGTAAAAGAAATTTGTGAGTCCGTAGTGCTTTCTGTTTTATCCCCAGGGAAGGAAATCCGAGGATCCGGGCATAGCTGTGTGTTTGTGTATGTGCAAACTTGTATGTATATGATTATATACCTGCATATGTCTTAAATATGTGTGCACATCTGCATATGCATTTACTGGAGACATGTTCTTAGCTGCAGGCAGAGAAACTGATTCCACCTGTGCTACACGAGCAAGACCTTTACATGGCCCTGCTTTGGTATTCTGCCCTGTCAGAGGTCCAGTGTGGTTAAATGTTGCATGGGTAGGGGGGTCAGCATACATGTGGGGTGCTTTATTGCATTGTGCCTAAATAGGAACCTGTCTGTCCTGCTCACTTTTCCCAAACCACCTCATACAATTGTTTCCCCCTCTCCTCTGCACTGGAAGATTCTTGGCAACGTGAGAGTGAGGGGAGCCTGTGAGCTATTTCTGTTTGGTTTTATGTTTATGATAAATTAGTGGGCTTGTGTTGCCGTCTGGGTCTTCTGAGAACATTGATATGCTGTCTCTCATCAGAGAGAAACAGGCCAGGTGTGTACTGGAAAGGAAGGAAGACAGGAAGAATAGGTAAAAGCAGGGATTGATTGGTTATTGATGGGCTATTTGCTCCATCTAAAACCATTCTTCCTTGCCAATATTTCCCCTGTTCTCTCTCTCTTTTTCAATCTCTCTTGCTCTCTCTCGCTCTCTCTCCTTCGATCTCTCTATCTCTACTGCTATTAAATGTTTTACCGTCTGTGCCCTTGCTGTCAGTTCAGGTGGCACTGCAAGAGTTACATTACATCAAGGCGTGCATGCTGCGCTCATGACAACCTGCATTTCACTGCCCTGATGTCATTACAACTCTGCTCCCCTGAAATACGAGCTTCTTGGCACTTTGACAACTCGGCAACCCCCCACTTTCCAGCCCTATGTTCACCGGTTAAAAACAGTGTGTTCTCTTGGTTGCCAAAACAAAGCATATTTCCCAGCGACTCTCATAGTTTAATCTAATAAATCTCTTTCCCACCAACGTCCAGTTACTCAGCTCTGTGCGCAGTGAGCGATTATCTCCTCAACCTGGCCAGGACCATCTCTGCTATTAAGAGAGTAACTATGTCATTCTGAAAGACATGCGAAATCCCTCTGAAACTCCCAAAATGAAAAATATGACATTTAAATGTTATCCAAATCCTTTCTACCACTGTCCATATCTTTTACTTAACAGTAGCTGTTGAATAAAAGCATGAGCCATTTCTCCTGCGTCTCTCCCTTTATTCTGTCTCATATAATCTGGCAATATTTCGTGATTTCTATCAGTTTTGACCCCCTCCCTTGCCTTGAATGTCTGCAGTACTCTCCCCACTCTCCTCGGGTGAAGCATCTCTAAAGAGTTTTGATGAAAACAGATTTGTGCAAATCCACCAGAAAACGCAGCTTTGATTATATACTTCCATTCACAATGGCAGCTCAGCAGGATTCTTGTCTGTGTTGCTCTTCATAAATGCCGTCTGGATCCTGAATGAAATTTGAAGTCTGGGGGGGGGGGCTTGTTCTAACAAAACCTGAAGTGGGTTTCTGAGGTTCTGTGGCAGACTGTGCTCATGTTATGTTAAGACAAAGTTGCACTGGATATGTGCTAATGAAAGAAGTGAGCATGCTGACTTGTAAGTGATGGCTGCAGGAGTGAATTTGTGGCATGTTCGATACAGGTGAACCAACTGGGAGGCTGCAGACAGGAAGCAACTGGCAGCCGGTACACACCTGGCCTCAGGGCAGGCTAATCAGTGACATGCCTGATGTGACCCAGCAAAGCCACCTAAGACAAGGAAGATATGAAAACACAGTCTGGCGATGGTCTTCCTCTCCATCTCCTCTTTTATCTCGCCATCTTTGAATAGTGAACCAGTCACCCAGTCTTTGGATAAATCCTAAGGGAATGAAGCAGTAAGCACCCTCTGTCTTTGACTTGACCATTCTCAACTGATGTACTGCCATTAGGTTTTATCACTTGGGTCATGTGTCTTAGCTGAAAACTCAAGCAGTAATATTAAAACAGTGACAGTGATTTTAGTATTATTTCTAACCTTTATCCTGTTTTTGATGGTATCTTATGGAACAGCTGGGAGAATCATGAAGGCATGAAGATGGAATAATGCACCCATCCTGGTTATGAACTGATAAACAGACTGGCTTTTGAACTATATGATTTTCAACATTCAAATCCTCAACAAAAAGGGTAAAAGTTCAGCACTTATTCTATTTTTCTTTTTCTCACATTCTTTCACTGCTGCTGATCTGATGTTTCTTTTAGTAGCCCATCAAATGAACATACCTGCCCGGCCCCTTCCCTTTACCCACTTCAAAGCTCCTCCACCATCCCTATCCATGGCTTCCTATCATCCTATTGCCTAGTCTGAAGCCCAGCTGAAGATAGGCTATGCGTTCAACATATGGCTTCATTTTTCAGATTCTGCTATGACCTCATGCTGTAATTTCCCAAGCAATTACTGCATGTTGCAGTTTCTTGAATGCACTTGTGTTAACAGTTTAGTCTGTGCACATTCAGTTTTATTTATATAGCGCCATATCATAACAAAGTTATCTCAGGGCACTTTTCCGAGTAGAGCAGGTCTAGACCGACTCTTTATATTTACAGAGACCCAACAGTTCCCACCATGAGCAAGCACTATGCGACAGTGGCAAGGAAAAACTCCCTTTTAACAGGTAGAAACCTCAAGCAGAACCAGGCTCTGGGTGGGCAGTCATCTGCCTCAACCGGTTGGGTTGAAGAGGGGGGGGGGGAGAGCAGGAGGAAAGAGAACATACAGCAGCACAATACAGTTCCACATAGGGATGTAAAGCAATAGTTGTGGTAATGGTATTGATGTTAACACCAACAGAAACTATTCTAAGAGCAATATTATAATAGCAATACTAATAATAAGAGCAATAACAGTAATAGCAGCAGCGGGTGCAGAGCAGGAGCACGGGGGCAGCAGGTGGCTGCAACCATAGATCCAGACTCTACAGCTCCGGAGGCAGAAACACCTGCAGAAAGCAACAGAAGAGAGGGAGAGAGAGAGAGGAGAGAAAGCACACAACTACGGGAAGAAGTTGAATTAGTAACAAGCATTGATGGGATATGAGGGCGTACAGATGGAGAGGAAGAGGAGGAGAGAGGAGCTCAGTGCATCATAGGAAGTCCCCCGGCAGTCTAGGCCTATAGCAGCATAACTAAGGGATGGCTCAGGGGTCACCTGAGTCAGCCCTACTATAAGCTTTATCAAAGAAGAAAGTCTTAAGCCTACTCTTAAATGTGAGGAGGTTGTCCGCCTCCCGTACACAAACTGGGATCTGGTTCCACAGGAGAGGAGCTTGATAGCTGAAGGCTCTGGCTCCCATTCTACTTTTAGAGACTCTAGGAACCACAAGGAACCCTGCATTCTGGGAGCGCAGTGCTCTAGTGGGGTAATAGGGTACTATGAGCTCTTTAAGATATGATGGTGCCTGACCATTTAGGGCTTTGAAGGTGAGGAGAAGGATTTTAAATTCTATTCTGGATTTTACAGGGAGCCAGTGTAGAGAAGCTAATATTGGAGAAATATGATCTCTTTTTCTGGTTCTTGTCAGTAAACGTGCCGCAGCATTCTGAATCAGCTGGAGAGTCTTAAGGGACTTATTGGGGCAGCCTGATAATAGAGAGTTGCAATAGTCCAGCCTAGATGTAACAAATGCATGGACTAGTTTTTCTGCATCTTTTTGAGATAGGATGTGCCTGATTTTTGCAATGTTACGTAAGTGAAAAAAGGCAGTTCTTGAAGTTTGTTTTATGTGGGAGTTAAAGGACATATCCTGATCAAAGATAACTCCAAGATTCCTTACGGTTTCGCTGGAGGCCAGGGCAATGCCAATCTAGAGAAACTATATCTTTAGATAATGTGTTTCGAAGGTGTTCGGGGCCAAGTACAATAACTTCGGTTTTGTCTGAGTTTAACATCAGAAAATTGCAGGTCATCCAGGTTTTTATGTCCTTAAGGCATGCCTGAAGTTTAGCTAATTGATTGGTTACATCTGGCTTGATCGATAAATATAACTGGGTATCATCTGCATAACAATGAAAATTTACGGAGTGCTTCCTAATAATATTGCCTAAAGGAAGCATATATAAGGTAAATAGAATTGGTCCAAGCACAGAACCTTGTGGAACTCCGTGACTAACTTTGGCGTGCATAGAGGATTCATCATTAACATGTACAAACTGATATTGATCTGATAAATAGGATTTAAACCTGCTTAGTGCGGTGCCTTTAATGCCAATTAAATTTTCTAGTCTCTGTAATAGAATATGATGGTCAATGGTATCGAATGCAGCACTAAGATCTAGTAAGACAAGTACAGAGACAAGTTCTTTGTCGGATGCAATTAGAAGGTCATTTGTAACTTTCACCAGTGCTGTCTCTGTGCTATGATGCACTCTAAATCCTGAATGAAAATCCTCAAACAGCTTGTTGTTGTGTAGAAAGTCACACAACTGATTGGCGACTGCTTTCTCAAGGACCTTAGAGAGAAAAGGAGGGTTAGATATAGGTCTATAATTTGACAAAATCCCTGGATCAAGAGTGGGCTTTTTAAGAAGAGGCTTAATTACAGCTACTTTAAAGGACTGTGGCACATAGCCTTTTAATAAGGACAGATTGATCATATCTAGTAAAGAAATGCTAACTAAGGGTAAAACTTCTTTAAGCAGCCTAGTTGGGACGGGGTCTAAGAGACACATTGATGGCTTAGATGAGGAAATCATGGAAGTTAGTTGACTAAGGTTGATGGGAGAAAAGCAGTCTAAATGTACATCAGGTTTTACAGTTGTTTCTAAGGTTCCTGTGTTTGAAGATAAGTCAGTACCAACTGAGGGCAGGAGGTGCTGAATTTTGACTCTAATAGTTAGAATTTTATCATTAAAGAAGCTCATAAAGTCATTACTACTGAGGTCTATAGGAATACATGGCTCAACAGAGCTGTGACTCTCTGTCAGCCTGGCTACAGTGCTGAACAGAAACCTGGGGTTGTTCTTATTTTCCTCTATTAATGATGAGTAGTAGGCTGCTCTGGCATTACGGAGGGCATTCCTATAAATTTTAAGACTATCTTGCCAGGCTCAACGTGATTCTTCCAGATTGGTGGAACGCCATTTCCTTTCAAGTTTTCGCGATGTTTGCTTTAATTTGCGGGTTTGCGGGTTATACCATGGAGCTAACCTCCTCTGTTTTATTATCTTCTTTTTTATAGGGGTGATAGAGTCAACTATACTATACTAACTTTAGGTGTGCACACTGTGTTTGCATGGTGCTTACTGTGTGGTGCTCATTTCAGCTAACTACAAGCCAACAAACACTCCTTGTGTGTCAACACTAAAATATCAGTCATTAAATGAATACACCAAATCGTGGAAAGAATCCTCAGACTAGCTATGTGTTTGTGTTTCCCCCAAAGGTGTTTTTAAGATTTTGGTTGAGGAGAGACAGCACGGAGGTGGGGGGAGAGTCCTTCCAGCAGACAGGTGGAATTAAAGACGCTGGAGAAAAACTGAGCGTGGAGTGACATTTTCCATGGTAATATAATACAGAAACCCTAATCCCTGCTCTGTTCCACTAAACAACTCACAGGAGACACACAAAGACTGCATTCTAAATATATCTCTTTCTTTCTTTCTTTACACCCTTGTTCGCACTTATTCAGTGTTATACATTCCCATAAAAAGTTAATGAAGACTTTTGGTTTTACTTGGACGTAGCGCTCTGCCTCAGGATGTCTTCAACGACAAATGACAAGGTTTATATTTCTAAATATGGAATTACTCAGGCTAATTGCCTGCATGATGGCTAATCTTATGACCCCATTAGCCGGGGCTGGGTTGTTTACGTTATTCTCTGCACTATATGAACCCTATTGTACTCAGGACATCTGCTGAAGAGCTAGGAAGAACAGGGGCCACCCAGGGATGGTTTAGATTGCAGTGAGAGCTTCACTTCAGCCCCTAATGGAGCAATATGTACGTTCTACCTTAATATTATTCAGTTAATTGTGAAAGGTGTAACTTAGCATATTTCAAAGAGATGAAATTCACTGCTTCACAGGACTCTGTGGCCATCCCAGCAGGAAGGAAGTGGGAGAGAGAACAGCTAGTCCACTGTCAGTCACTGAAACTTGTCATCCATCCCATTTGGCTAGTTGATGCGGCGTCATTACTGCCCTGTCACAGTCTTGTCATCGTAAACACAGGAGCCCAGTCTGAGTAGCAGCAGATGGCGAAAGAGACAGAGCTCACGCTGCCATGTTGGGTTGCCAGTGAACGTGACTTATCCAAGGTCTGTTATGTCGCTCGGCAGGACACAACAACTGTTTGTTCCAACATCCCAAACTCCTAAGCAGAAGTGACACCTCTGTCCCAGGAGAGAAGGAGCAGAAAACTAGTTTTTACTTAGTACTTTTTATGGCCTGAATGATCCAACTGTTGCCAGGTTTCCGTACCCCGTTCAGTCTCCTCTACCTGGGAAGTCTAGGGTCACACTCCTTGAGAAGGTATGGGAAAATTACCTTAAATACGGTCACACTACAGTATACATTTCACGTTAACAACATCAGACTTTGTTTGATGTGTACCATAAATCTCTGACATCTGATGTTGATGTTACAACAATGCTTAGCGCAAACAAAATGATGTGTCTAGACATGATCTAACAAAATTACTCTGTCAGATTAGCACCCTTGGTTAGGCTGACACCCTGAGCCCGATCAGGTGTTAAGACTCATTTTACACATGTGAGGACTTAGGTAGGCGAGCATGCACGTGCATGCACATGACTTCACGTACACACACACACACACACACACACACACACACACACACAGAGAAACCCCCACAAGTGAGGAGGGCCTCTCTGGGAAGGCACCAACCTGACACCTCACAAACACACCATGGTGACTGACATACTTAATGTTTCATTGACTGTAACAGGAGATGAACACCATCTTCCTAAACACCCTCCTTTATGTATGCTTGTTTGTTTGTGCATGTCAGTGTGTATGTGTGTGTGTGTGTGTGTGTCTGCCCCCCTCCTTTTTGATCATTCAATCCAATCACTTTTCCTACAGTTCCTGCCTCCTATTATCATGTCAGAGATTTTCCACTACATGGCCAAACCATTTCCTCCTCAAGGCGAAAAAAACAAACAGATTCCTTTTCTATTCACCATTCTGTGATCTCTGTATCCTGCTTAGCTCTTTCCATCCGCCAACCTCCTTCAATCTTTAATTTTTAAGTCAGTAAGTTGGACAGTTGGGTAACTGTGCAGTTATTACTTGTGGTTACTTGTGGTTACCTTTAATTTGGTGTCTCTCAGTCCAAAGCAGCATCTAGCCAAGCCCGGATTTACACAGCCTGCCACATGGAGGTGGCTTGTTGGTTTACACCATGATAAATCACAATGGTGGAATAACCAGGAGCAAGCCTTTTAATGCACTCTCCCTATTAGCATAGGCCAGACATTACTTACAGTGTCCAAAGAGTAACTAAATGAAATTACATGCAGCAACATATCATTGCATGACACTTAGTACATAATAGATACAATGGTCCCAGTTAAATTATAGCATGAAGAAGCCTAGTATTTCAATGCGGAAACCCATTCGGCGACACAGGCACACACACACTGACACACAAACACACAGATATGAACAATCAGACGAGGAACTACATTGACATGTAAACTTACCACAAGAGGCTCTCTCTTTTCTCTCACTCCCCACACAGAGAACTATTCACCCCTCTTCCCCACTCTCCATCTTCCTCGCTCCCTCTCTCTTCCTGGCCTGAGCGCTGCTCTCTGCAGCCCCTGACACTGCACTCATTCAATCCCCATCTACCTTTTTCCACCTTGGCAGACAAATAAACACCATCATCATAATCATCATTAACACTATGACGTCAACACTCTCATGCACGCAGAACTTTCGCATGATAAATAGGTATGTGGAAACATGCATTCTTGAGAGTTTATGCACCGGCGCATACATATACGCAAATATGCACATGCACAACAGTGCACGCAAGCACACACACCTTGTATTTCAACAGTACCTTTTCCACAGTGGAATGCTGGTTTCTTGATATGACATAAACAAATTGTCATTTTGATAAAAAACATAAACCCTTTGAGGTGGCATGAGTTCGTGTTTGTATGTGTGTGTGTCCACATTTAGGCTACAATCCATCTTCCACCTTCAGTCCTCGTTAGGTGAAACATTTAGAGATGATTCCAACCTGGATTTTCTTTGCCTTGGGTGGAAAGCTTGTTTTTCTCCTCTGTTTTCCTCTTTCTCTGACTGCTTGTATTTCCAAAGTGGAATTGCTGTACCTCTACTGTCAGTGTTTGAGGGGTTTTTTCCAGCCACAACTCTTCATCTGTCTCTTCCAGTTTGTGTAACACTGTCTAAATCAGTCCATCTTTTGGGGTTTACAGAGGGGCGTACCAGGATTCAGAGACATCCTGTCTAAACAAATAGCTGCAGCTCATCTTGTGGTTATCTCTATTCCACTGCCATTCTTCTTGCTCACACACTACTGTTCCTGACTGTTAAAAATCTGCAGGTACACATGGTCAGAGTAACTTGCTATAGGCGGCCTCACAGCAAGAGTGGGATAATGGGCTCCTATTGACCCCCTTCTCCTCCCACCCTCTGTACATTGTGTATATACCCTCTCTTTTGCCTGCAAGTATCAATCAAGTACAGAGCACACAGCTGACTACACATGGCAGCTTGATTATATTTTGCCTAGAACACCAGAAACCAACAATTACTCCTTTGCTGGAATACCAATCCTGACAACCGGTTTGCTGTGTGTTTGACATTTCAGAAGTTTGACATTTCAGGAAATACCCTTATTCACTTTATGGTGGGTTTTTGTATGGATTAAACAAACAAGATACATTGTGTTAATTAGTGAGCTTTAGAGGTGCTGGTAGTTGGATTTTGTTACCTTTGGCCAGAGCCAGGCTAGCTGTTTCCCCCTGTTTCCCCCTGTTTCCAGTTTTAATGCTAAGCTAAGTTAGCCCACTGCTGGCTGTAGAGTTGTGAGTGGTATCAGTCTTCTCATCTAACTCTCTGTCAGAAAGTGAACATGTGTATTCCTTTAAACAGTAAACTATAAATGCCATGTAACACAAACAAGACTCCATGCATAAAGTTAAAGCATGAGACAGAATAAAAACACTGATAGTTAACACAACTTATGTCAAGTCAATTTTATTGACATCACAAGTTTGCCTCAAGGGACTTTACAATCTGCACAGCATAGGACACCCTCTATCCTTAGACCTTTTTATATTGTTCATTATAAACAATACAATAACGCAATAATAATAACAACACAGGACCAAACCAAGGGCTTTTGGGGCCCCTGGGAGTCTGGGGGCCCGAAAAATGTCAGAGAAACAGATCCACCTTGACCCATGGATGTGCACATGCATAGATAATGTACATAAAGATGCAATATGTTGTTGTGGATACTGTATCCTCTGCTTCCTGCACACACACACACACACACACACACACACACACACACACACACACACAGACATACTGCAGGTCGTGAGTCCAGATCCAGTAGGGGAGTTGGCTGACATTGAGAAAGTGGAAGAAATTCGGAGGGCAAAAATGTCTCGACACTGCCAGTTTATCCCAGAGACCCCCGAAGCGCACAGAGTGCTATTCACCACATCTGCGTCTCCATCTGCATACTCACTTCTCACACTCACCCTACTCTAAACAAACTTCCATCTGTATGGAAACATGCGGCACGCTGCGCTTCTCACTCATGTACACGCTCTGAGTACACACACGATCATACTGCCTCCCACAACCATCACGTTGTGCTTACAGTCTGTTTTTTCTGGATGATTACGTTCAGGGCTCCACGAGCACAATGCTCCTGAACTGTGCACTTTCTTCCACTTTGACGTCACTGGTGTTCTCATGTCTTGCTTTCTCTTCACTGACAGATAGCCCCCCCCCCCCCCTAATTTTCCCTGCGCTCTTCCTTTCCGCTTAATCCCTCTAATTCTTTCTCCTCATGGTGTCTGTTTTTCTTTTTCCAGAATGCAGATATCCACCATTCCACTGCCTTCTATCCATCTTTTACGCTTGAATTACAGCCTATTCTGTTTTTCCTGTTCCCAACCACTTTGTTTGCCACAGAGGAGATGTAAAATCAGGCAGGATGAATGGACAGATAGTGTGTGCAGAGGAAAGGAGGGAGGAAAATACTCCCGGGCAGAGAGCTTTCAAAGTTTGTTTTTGTTGCAGCCTCCCCCGATTGATGGTTCAAATGGCACATCCTTAAACACGGCTCTCATTAGTGGATCAAAACAAAACATTTCAAAAGCATCTTCATGCTGAGTTCTGTCCTCTCTTTTGTGCCTCTTCTCTGCCTGGTTCTATTTCTATTGTCTCCTCTTTTCTGTCAATATATCTGGTTTGTTGTTTATATTCCCTTATCTGAGCTTTTTGTATGTTTGCTGTGCACACAGAAAATCCATCATTGCCATCTAGCAGTAAGGGGGCTCTGATAGATTGAGCAGAAAAAAAAAACAGACCAATAAACCAAGTGAGGGGCCACAAAGAGGAGAAAAAAAAGATGAGAAAGATGAGAAAATAAACAGGTTTGAATTCTTGACAGTTACAATGAACCTGCAGAAAATACCCCATGTACCTCAGACCCTTTTGCAGAAGAGAAGAAGATTCCTCAATCCTATTGGCTATGCTGATTTTGGTCTGATATGATATTTAATTTAATTTTTTTGTTTGTTTTCTTTTAGTTGTATTATTCATTAGATGCCCCCCTGCATGTTACAGCTGCACAATGTATACTGCATGGGGTGTCTGTGTGGAATTCTGCAGGAAAGTTTCCTCTGAATTGTGACAGCCTCTCTTCATAAACTGAAGACATCAAAGTTGAAATGCAGTTTTCAACCAATAGCAGCACTTAAGACGTATGGTCACAAGCAAAATGTTGCTGGAATGGAGGCAAAAAGATGCTAACAATGGTGAGTGTTTCAGAAACAGTTCAAGTTTTTTAACTTTGACATCTGGTAAAAAATGATCAGAAATAGCCAATATTCATTAATCCACTCAAAATGCCTGCATTGGGCAGTTCCCGAGCATTAGCCTACATACTGTCATTCCTGGCTTCTCACCAGTTATCTCTCGTCTTCTCCCACATATAGATGCACGCAAAATATACAAATATGCAATTTACTGTGGTTGGCCAAAGGTTTGAATCACGTTCATATGGCAGTGTTTGGTGTAACTTAATTTCTTATATCTATTTGACATGCCTGTGTGAACCATTTGTATCTGTGAGGGACAGTGGATCAGCTCTGTCTTCACAAGCCTCCATTAACATCCAAGTTGGCAGTGAGAATCACAGGTCTGCCATTCAGCTTATTCATCTATGTCTTCTACCGCTATTAGAATGACAAAGCACACAGAGATAATAGTTGTATTTCTCTATGAAAAGTGTTCATGGTTATCATACTGTGACCATATGCAGAGCTTGCTATGCTATGATGAATTAATTCGCCACTCCACGCTTAATGCTTTGAAATTTCATGAACAGATTATATCATGGACAATCTGTCTTTTGAAATGAACATCAACTAAACAAGACACATTCATAATGTCTGCACTTTCTAGCTGCAGGGCTTTTGTTTACAGAGCATGTGTAGCTCAAAGACGACAAACTTGATCCCAGCAACAGTATCGTGTCCTGCCAAAGTGCCTCATTAATAAAAGTGTTTTTTACTGTGTTTTATCTCACAGTTATAGATACTTTGTAAAATGGGGTTTAGTATCATGCAAAACATTTGATTAGCTCATAAAAATGGATGTATTGATAGTTACATCTTGCCACCTGCACACGTTTACTTTAAAAGGAATCTAAAACACAAAAATGCAAAAAGACAATGTAGACAATGAGGGAATTTAACAGAGAGAAGAAAAATGTAAAGGCAGGCCAAATGTAAAATCACAAAACCAAACACAAGCAAATACTTTTACTCTTGGTGCTTAAAACAGTACACTCCATCGATTTAGCATTGCACTCTTATAACACTGTTGGACTCACGATGGACAGTTTAAAGTTGAAAGCAGCAGAATCAGAGATATCGTCTTTTTTATTCCACACAATCGTCTTCCTTGTTAAAACCTGGTGGCTACATTACTCACAATGCAACTTGGCCGCTGTCAATTTGGTTGGAAATTTGGATGTGTTCTGCTAGTAGCGGCTAATGTAGCCTCGAGCTGCTAGCCTCAGAGCTGCGGCCTCTTCGACCCCAACAGAAGCTGTCAGATATTATACAACTTTTTTCACATATGCAGTTGTACAGACTTTTGGTGGAGTTCCCCTTTATGGATATTTCACTGCAACTACTGCTCTACAGTCACTACATTCAGTACAGGCCTGAACCATAAAAGGGTGTTGTTTTTTCCATGTAAATAGTTTCAGTTTTATTTGTCCAAGTGTTTCAGATATCCATCTCTTGAGATTTCTGCTGCCACCTCAATATAAGGAAGGTGAATGGAATTTTGTTTGTGATGCTCACAGCATTGAAAATTAGATTTAAAAAAAAAAAAACCTGCAAAAACAGCAATGTGCCAACACACTGTGAACCGTTATCAATGGAACTACTTTCTACCAAAGAAATAGGTTCATATGTTTACAGCGGTTCTGTGTATTAGTCAGAATAACAACAGGGAAAATGCTTCTGGAGAGAGATGTTCCCATTGATTTTTTGAAATAGAATTTTTTTCAATACTGTGAACACCACAATCAAAATTCCTTTCACTTTCAATGCACTGGGCTGGAGGCAGAGAAGCAGGATCGGTAGATAATATAGTTAAAACTTATACAAATAAAAGTGAAAATATGTGTGATTTAGGTGAACCAACCCTATAAATTAAGTACTATTCTACTCTAAGAGTATAAATACAGTAATTCTTTTTTCACCTCTGTGGCTCTTTATAAGAGCATTAACTTCATGCTCAAAATGGAAGAGGAATGTGTTTTTTTTAGTGACAGGTTTGCAAAAGTGATGCATGCTTGTAGCATCTCATGGAAAAGAGCTCTTAGTATAATGACAGCAATAGGGCCTTTGATAGAAATAAAACAGCACTTTATTGGCAAAGTAATCTCCAGCATTACCTTTTCCTGGTTATTATGGATTTACACAAGATGAATCCCAAATTCTTCCTCTGCCTGTAATTCATGGGTCGGCTGACAATGATTCCCTCAGATGTTCCTTCCCTTTTCAGGGCCAACTTTGTCAGACCAGGTGTTGTTCTGTGGTCTGTGCACTTCTCAACTTAATTCAGACCGGAAGACAAATGACTCTGTTGGACTTTTTGTCCCTCTTGTGAACATTCAGTTAAGCCTCATCGCTCTGTGTTGAGGTTGATGGTAGCCATGTTTGTGGTCTCTGACAGAGTCAGAGATGAAGCCAAGCACTTTGGGCTGAAAAGTGAACTTGATTGAGTGACTGTTTTTGGATTCAGGTCAGTATATTCCAGGACTGTCTCCATCTTTCTCTTCTCCAGGCAGAGGAGGGCCCCTGATTGACCACACGGCTGATTTATATAACCTCAATGCAAGATTTTTTTTATAACTGTCAACACCTCTGTTCGAATAAAGAGGTCTCTGAGAAGAGTCACTGAAAGGTCTTTGCAGAAGAGACTCCCTCTCAGAGGAAAACAGCTGTCATTTTTATTTCTGGCATAATACTAGGAGCTGGAAATAAGCTCCAACATGTGGGAGAATGTCCAGCCAGAAATCTCAGAGGAAAAGGTTGTCATAGATTGAGATATTTAAAGGTCTCAACATTCCTTTTAAACTTTAGTGCTGCTGAACATGATATGCAAGAGATGTTCTACCTGATGATAGATAATAGTAATGTAATGTGGGATGAATTGTTCCCAAATAAAATATTTCACACAGGGTGTCTTTTTCTACAAAGGTGTATTTATACTAAATCTGAGCAAATCTCAATCTCTCTATCACACATTCAAGGTGATTTCATTGTCCAGCTAATGCCTTTTCTCTTTGTTGCCGCTCTTTACGTCGCATCTTGCTCATCAGTTGTCATGTGTAGCTGTTAAACGAACAAAGCGGATTGTGGACTCATTTTGCTGCTTTACCGCTTTGTGACAAAACGTCCTTTAAGACCAGAGGAGCCAGGATAATCACATTAGAGTGATTCTCAGGGAGCTCACAGGCCCACCTCCTCAGTGGCAGGACAGAATGATTCGACTGAGGGAGACATCTGATGTGAACCTGGCGGCACCGCTGGAGGAAAACGACCAGGTTCTCTGACATCATGGGACAATCCAGTCTCTGTTGGCCAGGGATCAATGCCTTTGGGCTAGACAGACAAAGAGTACCCCATGGGTATAGCATACTGTCTATGTGTGTGTGTGTGTGTGTGTGTGTGTGTGTGTGTGTTTGTCTGTGTATGTGTGCTGCTGGGGGCCACTGAAAAGGCATGATATAATACTTGTAAAATGTCAATGAACTACAGTTTCCTTGTTAAGTGCAGCTTTAAGGGAAAAAGTAGGAGGAAGCTGCAATTTACTTGTCAAAATAAATTTGGGTACATCACCATCATTTGCCTGTTTGGCAAAGTTTGTGCATAAGAGTGTGCCTGTGTATGCATGAATTTATGAATTCACTCATTGTGTACACCTGTGAGTGTTTGCGTGCATGCCAACTGTATTTCCTTACTGTCACATGTAAGTGTGTGTGTGTGTGTGTGTGTGTGTGAGAGAGTGCTTTGACATTAAAACTGAAAGACAGCAAGTTTTTTTTCCCTTTGCATTAACCTTTACTGCTCTGTGTGTACACCAAGGGTGTGACCTGCTGTTGGCCCAGCTGACTCAGCCAGTCGGCATTCCTGGATAGGTGCATCGGCTCTTGTCCACCAGCAACAAAGGAGATGGATGGCAAGAGGGCGCAAAACAGGGGAGAGCTTTGCATAACAACACGAGCGGCGTGTATCAATGACTTACACCAGACATGAATCATTACAATGAGGGGAGGTGCTTCTTTGTCTTGCCCCTGCTCTCTCTTAGTCACATTGATGCACACACACACACAGACACACACATGCAAACATTAACTTCAAAACAAGTTTGTACATAGGGCTACATGCACACACACACATACACCACATGCACATGCTGATAAACCCAGTACTCTGTCTCACTGTTCACCTACCTCTCTCTCTCTCTCTCTCTCTCTCTCTCACACACACACACACACACACTCTCTCTCTCTCTCTCATATACTTCATAGGTATGTATAACACCCTCCCTCCACTCCTGGCTGCTGCACGCTCCACCCTCAGCCCTAGAGGACAGGCTGGTTGACCCAGGAGGAGGGGATAGTGGGGGGAGGGGGGTGAGAGGTAAGAGCAGACGGAGCTCAGATTCATTTCTGCTGGTGGTGCTGGAGACACAGCACATTGCAAGAGCATAACGTGACGCACAAGGAGCCGGGACGTGCACGGCTATCAAATGGATTACTCTGACATACACTTGTGAACTCACAGCAAGGACAACACAGTCAGCAGGCACACAAAGGACTTGCACAGACCTTGCAGAACTTCACTGAATTAAAAGAAAAACTATACCTGGTGTCTTTGATGAAGACACACTGACATATTTATTTTTCTTTGCGTCCTCCCTAATTCATTCAGGAGCCAGCTGATATTACGCTGAGCGGAGGGACTTGGATTAACAGCTGAAGATGTGAATGTTTTGGGTGAATTTCTGACAGCTTCTTGTCACACAGCTGCACCACTGCAGGTGATTATAAGTAAGTGCCTTTTATTTACTCTGTGGTGAATGATTTGATTACTTATATTGAGAGTGATATTTATACTCATATAGGTACAAATACTTCTTTTTATAATCCTCCAATAATTCTCTAATCACTGAAAACACTTTACAGTTCAGAGGTCTGTAACTTAAACTTGTCCACATAATGTGAATGGATTTGTTTATTGACCAATCTAGGTCATCTCTCTGTACATCTACAATATCCCATGTCCGCGCGAGACGTACATGCAACTCAAGCTCTGTATTCAGTATTTTACAATTTATATTCTATTATTTTTCATATTTTTTTTTTATTTTTACAATTTATTCGTACACAGAGTCATGCTGTCATCATCAGTATCCTTAATCTTGCTCTTCTGATTAGTATAACATTTATACTATTAACTCAACTCAACTCAACAAATCTTTAAAAAAAGAAAGAAAATCTGTGTAATTTAATAATTAGTGATGTGGAAGAGAGAGGAAGAGGAAAACAAAACAAATCTTTTTAAAGATACATTAGGTATATTTGAAAAATGTGCCACATACTTTGTTAAACAATTTCTGCCATGAAAAGAAGCTTACATAACATATAATTTTAATTTACATTAAAAACATTCTGTTTATTTCAAATGACTGAATATCACCTTCAGTTGATTTGACAAAAAATAAACACATTGTAAATAAAGCTTTTGATGAAGTTATGATACTTTCTTACACTGTATATTTACCATGCCTGTCAGTCCTGATTTTAACATATATATTAACATATACAGTATGTCCGTCACGGACGGCTATGCTCGATTGGAACTATTTTATGGCCGAGCCTAATTGAAAATGCATGTGGTCCTCTAAGTTTTTCCGTGGATTAAAAAAGCTCAAGGGAACTGTCAGGTTGTTAATGTGATCTGCTCTAGCATGTAATGTTAATGGTCTGTAATGGTGACGGCTCTTAATGCTTTGTCCCTTAGTCACAGAGACAAAACACACCGAGAGAAAAGGACACGCATGAGAAAGGTTACCATGCACTGACAACAAGGTGAGAGGCGACAAAAGGCATATACTCACCTTGGGGTCCTCTTCTTTTATGGGCATGTGTGTGTATGTGTGTCTGTTTCTTTGTGTGTATGTGTGTGTGTGTGTGTGTGTGTGTGTCCTGCCCGTATTTTAAAAGGCAAATCAAAGGTCTTTAGATGTTAAAAAGGAGATTTGTGGTCCCAGACCGGCTGTGTGTTTATGGTACACACGTCTGCATCTTCAAAGTTCATTGATTTATTGCCTGACTTTTAAAAGATTTGTATAACAGAGGAACTAATTACTTAATATATAAATGGAAATTAAAAGTTTCTCTTCACAGTGAAGCAATGATCACAGCAAAATAACAGACTTTAATTCTCAGTGAAAGCCTGAATCGCTGCCATCGCAGCAGTTTGCCTTGTCAGTTTCCACTGGTGTTAGCAATTAAACAATTAAATAAATATATGTCTAGCTTGTCAGTTGAATCAACAAATCACTGTTTGGCAGAATCATTTTTGTGATTGAGAGCAGGAAGCTGTTTGTATCAACCAAAGCGCTTTAAAAGGGTTTTTCCATTAATCATACACTTTCCTTCTATTTTTTGTGTGTGTGTTTGGCACAATCTATAATATGCACAAAATGACTTCCTTGATTGTACTCTCCATCAGGAAAAATCATCATCATTACTGTTATTTTCACGGTCAATTAAGTCTGGTCTGAATCATTTCATCGTGTTCATTTCATCATGTGGTACGGATCTGACCAGATCAGCTACAAACCTCCAGGGCTGTTTTAACTGATGTGGTAAGACTGCGGCCCAGTTTCCATTGTTTAGGGGTAATACTCTTAATTTTGTATCAGTTGTGTGACGTGAAAAAAGGCCCTGTTTTGTTTAGGGCATGTGCCTGGTGGCAGTGTGCTGGTTAATGATACATAACAAGTGCTGATAAGGGGACTTGGACCTTCTTCAACACCAGAGGTAGTGAGTTCTGTCCACTGGCTGGAGTATTATGGAAATAAACTCATGGCAATGTTTGCGAATACAAAACTCAAGGAGCGCCGCAGCACACACACACATCTGAAATGTGGGCGAGTAATAACTGTATCAGTGTGTGCAGTGAGGTGTGGTCCCACATGATTAACATTTAATGAGTTGTTTGGGCAAGACAGTAAAAGAACAAAAATGAGTACAGCAGGTGCCTCCACAAATTGAAATGCATAAATATATACAGAATACCCACCTGTCATTGAACCAACTCATTCAGATGGTGAACTTGTGCAGCATGTGAGAGTGCCTGTGGGGATCTAATTTACTGATATGTGGGGCTTAAAGAAGAAAGCGTGGTCATATCTTCTTTATAATGCAGATGAAATGCTGCACAGCCCAGCATGCGACACCACATGACTCATCCAGACCTTTATTGTGTAAGAATCTATTGATCGGTATGTAAATAAAGTCTCTTGCCATACTCAGAAAAGCAGCATAGAATACCAAAACTTAAGTATATCACATGGTGCCATCTAATGCTTCATTCATATGTCTATTTTCAGTCGGCTTAGGTGCAGATTGGGCCAGACCATTTTAATCCTGTTTCCTGCTGCCAAAGTCTATTAATGAGGATGATAATTATAATCAAACAAAAATAATGAAACCGTTTCCTCTGCAGTTTTGATCCTTAATGACAGGAGATGGTGAATTGGTTAGGACAGAAGGAGAGAGATAAAGTGGGTGGATGAATGTGAAACATTTGAGTAAATAACAGGTGAGGAGGAAAAAATAGAAAAGAGGCAAGAAGAGCAGATTAGAGGGGAAAATTAGCAGCAGGTTGTTTGAGTGTGCACTGGGCAGCTAATGAGGACAGGGAGGGCCTCATTAATCAGAGTGGGTCAAACCTGGTCAAAAGGAACTAATCAAGTGACTGACATGCACACACAAGACAGGCGGGGAAGTGATGGATCTTTCATTATGCTTGGATTATTGCACCTAGCGCTTAAGCACCTGTTTGTCTGCCACTGCTGCCAGCACTATTTCAAGTTCAGGTTCCTCCTCGCTGTCGGTGTATTTAAATGTGAAAGTGCTCTGTGTATGGAAGAGTGAGAGAAATGTGTTTCCCTGCAACGCAAGAGACAGCAAGACAGAACTAGAGACGGGCAATATTTTGTCATCAAAACACAGTAGAAAGTAAGGGCAGGAGGTTCAGTGTCCACCTCATGTTTTCTACTTTTATTCAAATTTCAGTTTCTTGTTAAAAAAATTGTTTCTAGTCTTATTTGACCATGAGTAAAACCTCAACTTAAAGGACCATAGCAGTGGATTTTCATGTTACTTTACTAAATTTGAATGTATTTTGTCTGCCGCTCCAGACATCCATTGTATTCCATTCATTTTCACACAATATGAAACTCTATTAGCAAGCTCTATAAACTTGATTGAGTTATGGGAACCTTCAGGGTGCGGATCAAGTTACATTATTGTTAGGTGCAGGCTTCAAATCAATCTGTGCTCAAACTGCATTAACACGCGAATGTGTTAATCGACTTGATTTTCACGGTGGCAGATTATGCAATGTAAGTTTCAAGTCTGCTGATTTATTTTCATATCATTCAGAAAATAACGAAAAACAACGGCCGTTTTGGACTGTAAAGAAAAAAATGAGAAAACAAAATCTAAAACTCCATAATGCAAATAAACCACAAAAAAGGCAACTATATATAATGAATCAGATGCTAACATTTGCAAACATACTGGTATTGTCCTTTAATCGTACCCTTTTTGTTGCCTAAACAAAAAGTTTTTGTTTTACTTTAAATAGTTTTTACTCACCTGAAAGCAGCCACTATCCTTCCAGTTGACGAACAAGGGAAGTCTATGAGTTCAATTCACGGGGAATCTTCACATTATATGTGCTTATATCGCCTCAGATTTATGACCAAAACATCCCAGAAATATGTCTCTTTATCCTTTTCATACTTTAGGATGGTTTGAGAGGACTTTGTCACAGACAGATAGTGTTTGGATCTCGGCATAGCTGGAACATGACGTAGTTTGTCAAAGGGAATGACCAAAACATGTGTGAACAGCAAGAAAAGAGGGCAGAGATGTTGAAAGATGTGAATGGTTGGTGGCTATAATGTTTTCTTGCACACTTTAATTACCTGTTTCTGTTATCCCTGAGGCACTGTTGACTTGTGTGCTGGAAAGCGGTATAGGATGGAGAGGACATGAAAATGGATGGTTTGAATCTGGAGAGGAAAACAAGAGAGGACTCAGCTACATCACTAATCATACTGAAAGCTTTAAAGTACAGGGAGGAAGCAACGTACTGCACTAACTACTAAAAGCAGTGTCTACCGTCCATCCAGTGCAGAGAGATGGAATAATTGTCGATCAGACAGAGGGGAATGCTGTGCTGTGCTTGTGTTATTAAAGCGAGAGCAGAGCAGAATACATTTCCAGAGACAGGGTATGTAAAGGAATACATTAAACGGCATCCAGCACAGTTCTGCAGACAGTGTTTACCTTCTCTGTGTACCCTTAGTTTAAGGAATTTCCTCCGAGGACAGGAAGCATCAGTGCCAGAAGGTTTGAGCTATGCGGGAGTCTCCTGTAGTTGAGCCATTGAGCAATTTGAAGACAATCCATTTTGATTTCTTGGATGCACAAGCCATGCAAATGAGACATGAGCATATTTGGAGAAAATACTTTGTTTCCTGCAGGAGTTCAGGAAAACAGGGGGCAAATTCAGAATTCATCAGAACAAGACTTAGAGATGGAGCAATCCTTTGTGAATCCATTCAGGAGGAAACACCTCACACACTTTCCCATATATGATCAAGAGATAAGTCTTGACACCAATACAGAAGGTTCTTAATCATTTTATTGAATACAATTTGGGGATATTAGTTTGGTATTACTGTATTAATGTGGATTCATTTCTTTAGTCACACAGGTATTATCGCACCTCCCTAAGCCATTACATCTTATCTTCACAGAGGCATGCTTGAGAAAGGAATTTCACATCACATATTAGTCACATGGGCAAATATACATAATGAGATTATATGGGGGTATAAAGGACCGCAGCAGCACAAAGAATCCTCTCATGAATTATGCTGTAATTACAGAGATGGACACAAAGTTCCTCAGGTCCTGACAAAGAGAGGCCAGGAGATTCCTTGATGAAAAAGGGCCTTGTTGTCTAAACCCCTAATTTAAAAAAAATAAATAAACAAATAATAAGAAAGAATATTACTAGCTTTGATCTAAAAGACCTTTGGACAGAGCAAAATATTTGAGCAGAATAATCCAATGCAGATTTAGAGGAACGTAATAGCAGTCTGGCTTGGTTTAGCCATTTATGGCAGTGTTGCGGTCGCCTTGTGTGGCAATGACCAAAGAGTTGTCATCTGACTTAAGAGAAATGGGTCCGCTCAGATTCTCTTCCTTTCACTTACGACTCATGCGATTCATACTGGTCAGAGACGTCCAGCTGGCCGGGCTTGTCATGCATTCATCGGAGTACATTCCTCTGGCAAAGCCAGCATGTAACGTCTGACAATATGTTCGGCTGTGTTATCTCACATACCCAGCAGTTAGTACGTTGTAACGAGCAAATTGGCCATTAGGTCTCCATGGAGTAGTGAGAACAACCTTGTAAGTCACACTCAACTGCACAATACTATCACTGTAGTTTTCCTCCTATCTTTAGAAGAAGAAAATTTCCAAGCACCCATTCAGTGCATTTGTATACCTAACCACTCCTTGCACATTAGTCAAAATAATACATCAGTATGGTGTCAATCAACACACACTGTGACATGTAACAGCACATAGCCCTCTTTAGAGCTATATTTGGCCACCTACTCTTTCCTTACCTTATCATCCCCTTTCCACAGCTCTCTTTTACCTTTTCTGGGCTGTTTTTCTTTTCTTGCCTTTTCTCCACACTGCCTTCATCATTCTTCTTCCATCGTCCTTAGTTTTTCCACCCAGACTTTCTTCTACGTGCAGTTTATTTGACCAAGGCTGCCCCCAGAATCCCACGACTCTGTTCCATAAATTGTCATCTCGTTCCTATCAACTTTCTGTTCTTTTGAGCCATTTATTTATAAGCAAAGAAAAATAAATTTAAAATGTATTGAGATCGAGAGAGAGTGTGACTGGGGGAGGAGAAAAGAATGCCTGGGTGTATGAGAGAAAGTTAGAGAGGGGGGGGACAGGAATGTATGGGGGTAAGCATGGGATGAGAGCGATTATGAGAGGGGAGGTGAAGGAATAGGAGTGGTGGGATAGAGGGGAAAGCTGTCAAATCAACCTTGAGAAAATATGAAAAAGAAAATAAACCATGCTGGACTTGCGTCAAATAGAACTGGAAGCTTTGAGAGATGGACAAACAGACATACTGAAGACTTATTAAAAAATTGGAGACAGCACCAAAAACACAACAATATTCACATGGCAGCATTATTGGTACAGTCTTTGGCTTTCAGTCAAATTTCATAAAATTGCATTAAAAAAGGCTATTTATAGTGATATGTCACAGATGCACTGAAAACAAGGAGTCCCTGTGATTAATCTCTGCATCAACATGTAGCTTAAATAAAAGGCCCAAGTGTTTTGGTTTGGATTTTCATCTGTACAATAAGAAAAATGTTAAGTACCAAATTACTCAGCTGACAAATTTGAGGTCAATGGGAGGAAATTAAATAAATAGGCCAGACAATATACTGATATTGTGATAATACAGAACAAGTAAATTGTTTGTTGATAAAAATCTGCTCTTGGTTAAAATCTGAGCATAGACTATTTTATGACCCTGCACCAGTTTGACTTCTGATGAGCATTTTGCTCAGGGCATTGTTTGTACAAACCAGAAACAACAACAGATTTTACTGTCTTTCCCACTTTAACACTTTCTTTGTCTTTCAGGAATGGAAAGCATCAGTGTGGAAACGGACTGGGATGGGTTAGCCCTCTCCTCTCTGGTCGCCACGGGAAGGAACAACTTCTCTTCCTCGTCTTTGTTTGTCTCTGAGCTGAACTCCCTCAATAGTTCTCACAGTGGGGGGTCCTTCTTCGGGATCTTCCCTGAGAATGGTTCCACCACCACGCCACACACCGTGCCCCAGCCCAGAGTGAGGGACCTGGGCCTGGCCCGGGCAGAGATTGCAGTGCTAGGGTTGGTGCTGGCTCTTACCACCCTCGGGAATAGCTTTGTGCTGTGGGTGCTGCTGAGGAGGAGGAAGCACAATGCACCGATGCATGTGTTCATGGTCAACCTGTGTGTGGCTGACTTGGTGGTGGCCCTCTTTCAGGTCAGTTCACGAGTTACTTGAGACCATTGCAGGACCGTTATAGTAAGTAGTATGAGCAGTAGTGGGCAAATTAACAGACAAACTTTACAATTACATACAATAGCCTATTCAGTTTGTCATGTGAAAAATGTCAAAATAAGACTCTTATCTTCATCTTCACATTCTCTAAAATGACAAAGATGAAGCTTCAGCCCTTAAAGCCCTTAAAGATTCTCCTAAAAGGTATTAAATTACAGTTAAATTATAAGACTTTTCTTGCCACATATTCTGATTTGTTTATGACTCGTGCACAATCAATTCAGGCAGCAGTATCTGGCCTTTTAGTGAGTAGTAAGTAGGTCTGTCTTAACAAATTGCAAATTGCTCTTTAACTTAATTGGACTTGTAATTACTTATTAAAAAATAACTTTGGTTTATAATATTAATAATAATTATATATATATATATATATATATATATATATTACTGTATATATACTGTCTGAATTACTTAGCAACACTAAAAAATAAACTAAACTATGGCCACAAAAATGGCCATTCTGACATGGTAAAAAGAATTATTGAATTCAGTGTTACTGTATTGAACTGTGAGGTGTTACAGCTGCTCACATGTTTCTTATTGTCAACAATTCCAATGAAAAGACCAAAGCCAACAATGTGTTAGTGGCATGGCACAGAGAGATAAGATATACCAGGCTTGGGCTACACAGGCAATACTTGTTAGCTGGATCACTTCATTGTTGGCTTTGGTCTTTTCATGGGATTTGTTGACAATAAGAGAAATATAGAATATCACCAGACTTGTCCTTTAGTGTTTCTCTTCTACATTTCTAAGGGCTAAACTAGCTTTTACATTAATAATTGTTTATCTTTTTAATCTGTGTGTCCAGGTTCTTCCCCAGCTAATATGGGATATCACAGAGAAGTTTCAGGGGCCCGACTTGCTCTGTCGGTCCATCAAGTACTTGCAGATTGTCGGCATGTTTGCTTCCTCCTACATGATAGTTGCCATGACAGTAGACCGGCACCAAGCCATCTGCTGCCCATTGCAGGCCTACCGTGGGGGAGCAATGTCCCGCTGGAACACCCCTGTCATGGTGGCCTGGGGCTTGGCGTTAGTCCTCAGTATACCGCAGGTAGGGAGGGGTGAACACACATGCAAACAAAATCTCTCTCTCTCTCTCACACACAAACATACAAAAAAACATCATGGTGATATAGGAAATGAGAGCTCAGTAGGCGTTCACACCTTGATTTCTACAGTAGAACTCAAGAGGTTTCTCTATTTTTAGCTCAATGAGGTCACTGCAGTTCAGCTAATAGGAAACTCACAGTCATGTCTGTGAGTGTGCTGACCGCCCTCCCTTTCTGCGGTCTGTCAGGTGTTCATCTTCTCTCGCTCAGAAGTGGCTCCTGGAGAGTACGAGTGCTGGGGTCACTTTGCTGAGCCGTGGGGGCTGAAGGCCTACGTCACCTGGATGACTGTGGCTGTCTTCCTCCTGCCCGCCTTCATCATTACCATCTGTCAGGTAATACTGGTTGTACTGGCTAGACTCTTGATCTCTGCACCATCCACAAAGGCCATTGACTAGGATTACAAGCTGTAGGCAACATTATCCAATAATGAAGCGTGTGGCATGAATGAAATTCTGTTTTGTTTTCATGGAGGGTGCATTTGGCATGCATTGTTCGATAACCCGTGGGGGACCGTAGTTGGTGTTATGTAGCATCCCATGGTGGATAGGCATTCTGGGCTGCCTCCCATCAGCCCTGCTGCTCTATTTAGGGAAAGATATTTCCAGGGTCCAGCTATTTTCCCTAATTAACACAGCACTTGGAGGACCACTGCTGAGGCGGCTGCTCAGAAAATCTGCCCACTCTGAGAACCTCCTGCCAGGAAGTGGAATGTACCAGATCTCAGCCAAACATAGAATCCCTGACCCTTTTTCATTATCGGATTTCAAATCGAGAGGCCTCTTTAGACACTTCTTCAGATGTATGAGGTAGTTTTCACAGAAGGAAGTAATTCTGAAAGTTTCAGATGACTCATCAGATTAAGTACCATGCACTTACCAATATATACTGTATGGCGTTGTGGATTGGAGTGCAGTGTCTAAATCTGTGCCCTCATAAAGCTGTTTTTAAAAGAAAAAGGTGGCAGAAGAGCAACGGTTGGCAGTAACAAACCTTAAAATCGGTTAAAAAATAAAGTAAAAATAGTAGTATGAATCACCTATTATTACTTGATTTCAAAATTATTGTTTTGTTTCTCAGGAGAGCGTGAAGAATCATTTTGCTGCAATAAAATTTTATGATAGCTTTTCTGATTGTAACAGAGTGGAGGAGTAGCGGTATTACATAAAAACGTCTGACACTGGTTTATGGCTGATGGTGAAGGCCAACACACACACTCTCTCTTTCATTTTTAATTTCCTGTCACTGTTCAAGCAGAAATGCAAAGAGCAAAGACAAGCATCTGAATCTGGCACGTGCCAGTCATAAGACTTAATCCTCAGGCCCTTAGGTCTTTGAATGATGGAATGTCTTGGTCCCCTTGTACTTAACTGTGCTAATTGTTGAAAATCTTTTTATTTTTTCAGATAAGAATCTTCAGAGAGATTCACAATAACATTTACCTGAAGTCAGAGAGGATGGTGATGGCTGAGTTGAAGAAGAATGAAATCTTCTTCCGCTTCCACCGCTTTAAGAAGGAGGATGAGCGGGCCAGGGAGAGGGGGAGACGGGCGTCTGGAGGAGGGGGCAGGGACGGGAGAGGAGGACAGCTCTTAAAGGGCGTGAATAACAGCCCTCACAATAACACACAACATAACAGCCAAGTGGGCGAGTGTTATGACTATGTACCATCCGCTATTCAGTATAACAGTTGCCGTGGTGAACATGTGACAAAAACAGCAACATCACAACAGCAAACACTGAACAACTCCGATTGCCAGGAGTCCTACACGCCCTATGAGCTGGCCTCAGGCTCACCCCGCTGCTCCCTTGACTATGCCCCCCCTCACCCTCCAGCCACTCCACCTCCAAGCATCACTAAAGCCATGTCCAAGACGGTGAGAATGACCCTGGTCATTGTGCTGGTCTATACTATCTGCTGGTCACCTTTCTTCATCGTCCAGCTTTGGGCGGCCTGGGACCCCAACCCTCCAGACCAAGGTCCGTCACATACATGCTTTATGGGTACTGCTTATCCATGATACCAGCCTGGTATTCTGGTATTGAAACATTCACCTATGTATGCAATTCACCCTCAAAAAGCAACAAAAACAGACATCTGGGTTATAATCATTGCCAGGGAATCACTTATGTTGTTTTTCTCAGATGGATTGATCCTCCTTAGCCTAGTTTATCCATTTAATTGCCCTAAATGTGCAAACCCTATCTGTTTTGCACTATAGGCAGCCAAAAACAAAAGCTAAATGATCACGTCTGGTTCATAACAGCAACCTCAGATCAATGCTGTTGTCCATCTTAATGAGTCTAAACATGATCTCACTCATTATTCCGAGGACACATAGCTCCAGCTCAGATGTGGTAAGAGTTATTGAAATACAAGGTCAAAAACAATGTTTGTTTTGACCCACAACCAGAAACTCCTGGATAACATCTCTGGCCTCCGTACATTTTGGCATACAAACAGCATCTGTTGATGTCTTTACTGGCAGCCGGTGATGGAGCAAGCGAGGCTAGTGTCGCCTTAAGTTGTGGCTGATCGTATGGACTGAGTGGGTGTCCTCTGATCTGAAGCTAAAGACAAACATCAGTGGCCAGTAAATAACCTGTTTATATCCCCTGCTGATTTTGCAACGCGGCCAGATGTTGACATTTCATCAACAGTGATCCGTGCCAGCAGCTCTCACACATAGTCGAAATCACAAGCAGACACAATGAGCAAGGCACATAAGCTTGCACGCATACACACACACACACACACACACACACACACACACACACACACACACACACACACACGTGCACACACACACACAAGTGCACATGCATATACAAAGCGTACTCACATGTAGATACAGCTACACATACATATGAATGAGTCCTAACTGGCAGGCAGCTCCTATTCCCGCCACACACACACACACACACACACACACACACACACACGCACAGCTGATTGTTATTAGCTTTGTATTCTAAAATCAGTTTGTCCTTATCTGTTGTCCTCAATTGGCCGAAGTGAAATAAGCTTGTTTTAGTTATAACACAAAGAGACTTATTATTAGCAGGGAAAAAACTGAAAAAGGAAGTATGTAGGATTTTGTCCCTCTGGGATATTTACAGTCCTGTTGCTATTCCTGAAGGAAATAAAATGAAAACAAAAATCATGAATGAACTGAATAGTTGTTGTAAATATTCATGTTTGTTTCAGAGAGAAGAGAACACTGTGATCATGTGTCCCCAGTTGTAAGAATGTTCTAGCTCACAAACTGTACATGTGAAAATTCACATTTTTATTAATGTATATGTACTTGTCCCTTGCATTTGCATGTATTTATGCACTTTTCTTAAAATGTGTGTGTGTGTGTGTGTGTGTGTGTGTGTGTGTGTCCTCTGCAGGAGTGGCCTTCACTATCCTGATGCTGCTGGCCAGTCTGAACTCGTGCACCAACCCGTGGATCTACACAGCTTTCTCCAGCAGCGTGTCCAGAGAGCTTCAGAACCTGCTGCACTGTCAGTCGCGACATGGTCGCCGGGGCTCCCTGCCCGACGACTCCACCACCACACACACGTCCACCACCAAGGACAGCCTGTACTGACAGAGACTGATGAGAAAGAAACTGACACACAGAGGCATGTTTGAAAAGACATGCATGGGTGCACACGGGCCTGTTGCAAGGACGTGCTGTTGCACAGAACGCCACCACCAGCGCCACCACCAGCACCACCTCCAGTGTCGCAGCATGAGAATAGAAAGCTCTGACCTTTACCAGATGTTTCCAACAGCAAAGGACAGCTGTACTGTCAACAGGATCTCTATCTGTAATCACCTGTCGTCTTTACCCCAGCAGTGAGGAAGGATGTCATTGAAGATGTCAACACCATATTATGAGGGCACTGTGGAATATACTGTACAGTGGCAGACAGTGACAGCATCTGCAATGCAAAATGTCCTTGGATGTAAAGAGATTTTCACTGCAGCTGCAGCTGAGTAGGACACTGTGCATTGACAGA